>PVKN010036890.1:0-11350 GCA_004027915.1 Capromys pilorides
AGAGAGAGAGAGGGAGAGGGAGAGGGAGAGGGAGAGGGAGAGGGAGAGGGAGAGAGAGAGAGAGAGAGAGAGAGAGAGAACGAGAACAAGGTCTTGCAAAACGACGGAAAAAGAAATCCTGATGGCTGCCGCGCGGTCTGCAAAGGGGCTTACGTGCTCCTCATGCCAGCAGCAGCTGCCTAAAGAGCTGACAAGGCAAACACACTGGGGCACCCGGCGCCCTGCAAGGCAGCCAAGAGTTCGGCTTCCCTCTCCCTGTATTTGGGAGAAGGGTGCAAAACAAGGAAAAGAACAGGATCTCTCTCCCCGGACTGCAGGACTCTACTTGGCGCAGACGAGAGGAGCTACTACTCTAGGGGCCAATAAACAGCTCCGACCGCAAAACAAAGGCGCCTCCATTCCAGAAGAGGCTGCCGGGCTCCAAGAAAACTACTCCAGGCCCTCGGTGCGGCGGGCGGTCCCCTTTGTTTGGCTGGCGGATCGTAGCAAAGGAGGAAGAAGGCAGAGTGTGCGGGAGGCACGGGGCGGCGGGGGCGGGGAAAGGACTGGAACCCCGGCAGCCAGCGAGCGCCGGGGGCGGCGGGCGCAGTTGCCGCGACTTAGTTGTTTGCAAGTCACCAAAGCACCCACGAGGAGTCCGCGCTGCAGCCGGGGCTGGGGCACCCCTGAGCCCCGCCAATTACCCCGGCTTTGGCCAGCCGCGGGAGCTCTGCGGGGGCGGGCAGGGAGGGGCGGTCCCGCCGGCACTTACGCTCTTGTCCATCTCGATCTTCACCTTCTTCTGCGAGATGCTCTTCTGGATCCTCTTGCTGAAGCTGGCATTGCCCGCCACCCGGCTGCACCGCTCTCCGTCCTCTCTCAGACAGCACAGCTGCCCGGGGCCCGGCCCGGCAGCTCCCGGGGGACCCGCTGCCGCCGCCGCCGCCGCCACTGAGACCGCCCCGGTGCCCGGAGTCTCGGTCCCGGCGCCCGCCGCGTTCCCGTTCCCAGCAGAGGCGGCGGCGGCGGCGGCGGCTGCAGCTGCAACCACTGCGGCCACGGCGGCGGCCGCGTCCCCGCCGCGGCTCATGTCCTCCGGCGTGAAGCCGTTCATACCTCGATGCTCAGGAGCGCCGGCGCCGGCGCCCACAGAAATCCCCGCTCGCAGCGCCGCGCCGCCTCTCTCCGCCAGGTCCCCCGGAATCCCCCTGGTGGCGGCGATTCAATTCGTACCCCAAGTTCGGCGGCGGCACAGCAAAACACCTTGTGTCCCTGGGCTGTAGGTCTGTGTAGGAGCTGGAGCAGTGCACGGTTCTCGTGGCTGTGACTGAGAGTCGAGCGTTGCTGGGAGAGAGGACCCCGTTTACTGTCACATGGAGACTTCTGCACTTGAAGCTCTGCGCCTCCGCCTCCCCCTAGTCTCCAGGACCTGCGCAAGCTAGGCGACCTTCTCTCGCCCCGCCCCTTCCACCCTGCCGCGAGGCACGGTGGGAATCGTAGTCTTCTCCAGGAGCCAACTAGTGGTGCGTTCTAACCCTGAGATCGAGGAAAACTACTTATCCCAGCATGCCTTGCGCAGCAACCGGCCAGTTTTTTCTTTGCTTTTCTTTTTTTTCCTTTTAAGCACCAGGCAAACACTAGTGTGGGGTTGGGGTTGTGCGTGTTTTCTTGTTTACTGTGTCGCTGGGAGAAACAGACTGTTTAGTTTCTAACATTTCGTAGTTAGTGTTCAGACAAAGTTAGCTCACTCCTGAGAAACATGAATTTTGTGCGTCCGAGGAGGGCAGGACAGGCGAACGTAAGCAGAAAAAGTTTCGGAAATCTTTCCATATTGTTACAAAACTAGCTTTTGGTTCGACTGTGCTTTCGTGGCAAACCCGAACTGAGGGAAACGTAGCGCTTCGGGTCCCCAGTCTTGTGGCTCCTTCTCGATTTGACAACCGTCGAGGCACCAACTGGATACCTGCTGGGAGTGGGCAGGACACGCCCATCCCATCCGTGCCAGGTCCGTGCTCCTCGCCAACGTCGACTGACTGGCCGACACTCAGCGCTGTTTTTCGCGTGCATTCCCAACATGTCCAATTTCTCCTTAAGTGGATTTGGAGAAAGGCAGAATTTAGTGTCTTACGAAAAGAGGCGTGGAACCTCGCCCTCCCCAGTCGTTTGATCTCTCCTCAGAAACTTGCCAGCTTCAGCTCCGGGAGTTTGCGGGGTCCAGGAAATCCCATTTCCGGAGTTTCCCACACGCCCCTACGTGGTGCGTGTGTGCCTGTGTGCTGCAGATGTGTGTCCGCGGATGTACGTGTGTGCGCTCGCGTAAGCATGTATGTTCGTGCGCGCGCGCTCGCGGGTGTGCCCGTGGAGGGCAGGCTCGCACGGGGTGGCCACGCCTTCGCTAGTGACTGCGCGTCCTTATTTATGGGAGGATACACCCAGTTTAACCTCACTGCTTAAACAAAAATAATGCATTTCTGGTAGCATATGGCTTTGAAAGCTCTTAGTAACTGATATATTTTTGGAACTGCAAAATACTATTTACACTACAACTCAAAACTATCCATTCAGTTCTGGAATGAGACAGAAATGCCTTCTCTACTGGGAAGAGACAAAAGTAAATACCTTTTATTTATAAAAATCCTGCTTATATTTCGTTGGTTTTCTTAAATTGCAGGTTAATATTCTTAATCAATCTCAGAAATTTTAGGCTGTCTTCACATATAATTTTTTCTCGTACTTTCTTCTCTATTTCTGTAACTCCTGGGAACATCAGGCCTCCCCCAGCTAGTCCTTCAAGTTTCCTGCTGCATCTTCAGTTTGTGTCTCCTCCCTTCAGTGTGGATAGCTTAGCTCATGCATTCTCTCTTTAGGTATGCTCAGTGGGCTCTAGAATTCACCCACAGTTTTTAACTTTTATTATACTTTTTAGTTCATCATTCTTTGTCATTCTTTTTTCAGATAAATGTCACTTAGTTCCAAGTTGTCGGACAAAATCTAGAAGCTTGGCCTTTCTCATGAACATAGTGTGGAAAATATTTTCCAAGTACATCTACTATAGTCGGTTTGTCTATTGTTTCTGTCGGTGCTGGCTTACACTTGACTTTACAACCATTATGTCTGGTTGTCTGCTGTTTTTTTATATATAATTTTTTTTTTCATTTGTGTATTTGGTACACGGTCTCACTATGCAGATCGGAGTCCTGATGATCCACCCCTTTTCAGTGTCCCCAGCGTTGGGATAACAGGTGCGTGCCACCGTGCCCAGTCTCAATCACCATCTCAGTGCACCCCGGGAGTGGGGCCGGCACTGGATGCAGGATCAGGGATCAGACCCTCCTCCCTGAGCTTGCCAAGGAAGGCACTTAACTGCTGTTATTAAAAAGTTGATTATAGAAATAATTTAAAGCACTGGATGTTCTTAGGTGAGGAGCTTTACTTCCTTCTGTTGGGTGCTAAAGGGTGCCAGCAGTCCTAAACTAATAATGCTTGGGTATTTTTGAGACAAGATGATATTCTAACCCATATTCTCACTTTCTGGCTGTACTTCCTGGGATTTTATACCTGAGTGAGGGCCCTTTAACTGGGGTTACCTCCTTTAATATATGGACTCTAACCCTATGTCCCAGTGACTGATTAATGCTCAGCTTTCCCCCTATTTCCTATCTTAAAGTGCCTGACTACAGAAGTACTGTATTTAAGACAGTATTTGCATTCTGATAGTATCCATGATCTAACATTTTGCTCAGCATACACTTGGAGTTTCTGTCACAATTTTATTCTCATCGGAATGTGCAGCCTATAAAGTTCCCAATTAATGCTGGAGCATTTTCATGTACAATATTATTTGTGCTGATTACCAAGATAAAATGATATTAATCTTCAAGAAATAAACAAATTCCCAAGATCAAACTAAGAATTGACAGGCCTTCCCCCTCACTCATAATCCAACTTGATTAGAATGAGGTCTTCTCAAGCATTTCCATACACATCTCAGAAGAAACATTTCAATTAATAAATCCTTTTTAATATACCAGAGCAAAATATTTTCAGAGGCTCTTCCATTTTAACTTTTAAACATACTTACACTGTGATGCTGCAAATAAATTTCTATAGAAGCAATTTTGTAGTATTACCCTCTAGATATAATTTTGGTGTCACAGAAGATATATGTAAACATTTATTTGACTCTTAATTATGCTATAGAAAACCATAATATTCAATTCAGTACCTGAAACCAATAATCAGTACTTTCAGAAAACTTACTTTTGCAAACATGGGACAAGAGCATTGTATTAGCTGCTGTAGTTTGACTCCCAGGACTTCACGTATTATATGGTTGGTCCTTAGTGAGATAAGTAGAGATGGCATCTTTAAAGAGGCAGGGCCTAAGGAACTCACTGGATGTGTAGCTCTAGGAAAAGAATGACTGAGTGACTTAGTTCTCTAGAGAGTTATTTAAAGAGAACAAGACTCTCTGGCTTCCTGTCTTGCCACATTATCTCTTCCTTCTCACATCCACTCCTGCCACTGTGATACCAGGAGTCCTCCCTAGAGCAGAGCGACTGTTCAGAGTGTACCACTGAGCCTTCGGTTCTTGGGCTCAGATATTTCACCATAGTATTTCATTAGTAATGGGCTAAGGTAGAAACTTGTAAACTGAACAGTTGGGTCATTCCCGTAACTATCTGAAAATAGAAAGCTGTTTTGGAACTGCATAACAGATAGAGGCGGGAAGAAATTGAAGGAGCAGGTTAGAAAAAGACCAGAGTGCTATAAGAGGAGTACAGATGGCTCTGGTGAGGACTGTGGAGACCAGAGTAGAGCTAGTCTCAGATGGAAATAAAGATCCCACTGAAAAGTGGAAACAAGGTCATCCTCACCACACTGTTGAGAATTTGGCTGCATTGTGCACACTCCCTAGAGCTGGGAGACTAATTTAAGAACCATGGTGGAAAAAAAAATTAAAGCAGTAGAACAGTTTTCAACGTATGTATTATTGGCTGCTTTCAGGCAGATTTATAGTGAGACTTCGGAGCAAACAGAAATAGAGCAAAAAGATTTGGAAAATTTGCAGTCGAGTGGAAAGTGGCGAAGCTTGTCACTGTACTGCTGAGCTGCCTGCTAGTGAGATTAGCTTGGATAAAAGGGATCCAGCAGCTTTGCATCAGGACAATAAGAGGCCAGAGGGCATCTCAGCAATCTGCAAGGCTGCCACTACCCGCAAGGCCCAAAGGCCTTCTGAGGCTGGAGAGTTTCAGGGGAAGGCTCCGGGCACCCCCTTGTGCTTGCTGCAGAGGGACACCTGGCCGTTCTGGCTTTCCAGTAAGATGCTCTGCAGCTGCTGCAGCCACATCAAGCAGCTCCTGGTGCTGTCCTTGCCAGCAGCAGACCTTGGTAGCATCTACCTGGTGCTGGTTCTGTAGGTGTGCGGAGTGTAAGTGATGGCACCACGGCAGTTAGCAAAGGAAATGGCAGATTCCAAAGAGAAGCCCAGGAGACCTGACTGAAGCGTGCCTCAGGGTCAGCGCTCTACAGAAGAGGCCTTACACCAGACACCCAGTGCATCTGCACAGCGAAGCAATAGCAAGGACTCTGGAAAGCTACAAGAGTTAACAGCGTGCCCTGCTCACCTGGGAAAGCTGCAGGCATTATTAGTGTGCCACCTGAGAAAGCAACTATCTTTTCTTCTGGGAGAAGAAAATTCAGGATTAAATCTAGAGAACAATCACTTATTCCTTATGGGCTTTTTTTTTTTTTTTTTTTTAATATATGCTACTAGTTAACCTACTGGAAGTGAAATTATGGACTTTGGGACTGCAATGAAAAAAGATAACATACTATTTAAGAAGTTATAGATCATTGGCTGCGCATAGCAGAATATCTGTCTTACTGTACCATTCATGATATTATTTTTCTGCCATAACGCTGGGAGAAGACAGCTACTTTTGTTAGTATAGTGCTCAATAATGTCAGAATTGGGATTTATGGTTTTCCTGCCTTTTTCCCTCATGCTACTGACAGAAGTGTTCTCATTATATCAATACTCATTTATTATGAAGGTGTTTTTTTTTAAAGGAAAAAAGAGTAGTTATTAGATAGGGAAGTAACAATTCTTTTTTTAATTAACAGTTCTTAGCAAAGATCTGAGATAATATACATTTAAAAGAACAAGATGAAAGGTATTGTCTAAGCTATTATAATTATATTCTCTTTAAAATAAACTAAGAAATAAAACTAAAAAGAACAAAGAAAAACTAGGGTTTATTGAAAGAATGAATGTTTAATTGTTTGATCAGTCTTGCATACCTCTATCTAGTAATCTGAGCAACAAATTTAGTAACAGTATGTCATATAACAACCATTGTTAATTTTCAATCCTTGTTTTGAAATTCTATGTCATTTGTAACATTTTATGATGTCATGTTTCTGTCCTTGTTCTTGACATTTTTGTTTTTCTCTCCTCTTTAAAATTAAAAAATCTGATTCCTCACCTAACCCCCACAGAACACAAGGCTTCCCACCGAGCTGCATGCCCAGCCTTCTTTTATCTTTCATTTTGAGATAGGGTCTTCCTAAAATGCCAAACTGCCCCAGCTGAGTTTATGTGATCCTCCTGTCTCAGCCTCAGAGAGTGCAGGGATTGTGTATACCACCACCAAGCAGCTTAACAGGATCTAGACTCTAAGAATGTTTGAGCAAGGCATAGATCAAGACCATGCTACTTTAAACTGTTCACAGTGATGAAAAAGGAAGTTAGCAGAAATAAGTCATTGTTCTTAATTACTACTTTAACAAGATTTCCTCCACTTATCCTAGAAAATAGTATGTTTGGGTATTAATTACAATGAAAAATTCATTAACTACTTGAGCCTTTGACACCTGGATTGTATTGGTAATAGGTCCTGAGTTACAAAAGCATAATACTTATTTCCAGCCTACAAAGACTCCTAAATAAAAATGGTTGCCCTTAAACTTCCCACTCTACAGAGCTGCTTCCTAGGCATTCTTTGCGACTTGATAACCACTTCAGTCCTTAGGCAGAGAAAATACCTAACTGAGAGTAGCAGTCAGTGCTACGCCCTCTTCAGTCTTCACTACTGTGCTTCGACTGTTATTACTACTGATTCCTTTGGCTGAGAAAGTTTACTTTGCTTTCTCCTAAACCACAGCTCTGTGTCCAGTGGTCAGCACAAGTTGCAGATGCCTAAGGACTAACAACCTCTCGCTGTAAGGGTCTGGGGTAAAAGATACCCAAGGTGTCCTGGCCCTCAGTTCACATGACTTTTGTACCATTTCCAGAGTTTGCCCCTGGGATTGATTCAGTCATTGGCAGAGGTAGCTGCCCTGCTCCGAGACCTTCTGCTGTTGTTTTCTGCATCTGTTAGATAAACTACCTGCGCCTTTAGTCTCAGCATTTGGATTGGCATTTCCATGGGTTATTTCCCTCCTATCTCCTTTCAGAAAAATGCTTTGTTCAACAGGGGAGCACACGATTCAAGTCAGGCCAGTTGGGAGTCTTTTCCAAGGAGTTTTGTATACTCATACATAGGGATGAAAGAGCTCTCCACTTTTTTCTCTCATGCCAAAATTTGTGCATTGTTTTATAGACAATGGACTAGCATCTGGCACAAAGTAAGATCTCCAAACAGTTGTAAAATATTGCATTTAATGAATTCATTACTCACAATTTCTTTGCTACTGATTTGCATTGGTCATCAGCCATAAATGTAAAACTATTATGAAATTCCGTTGTTACTGTATATCACGGTGTCATGGCATCAATAGTAGTTAAGAACAGGACTCAGGAGCCAAGCTACTGGAGATTTAAATGCTGTCACCTGCCAGTTGTACTAGTTATTTGCCTTTTCTCTCTCAGTTCAATCTCTCCAGGACTGGGAGATAGCTGTGCAGCATAAGTGTCTACCTAGAAAGTATAAAGTCCTGAGTTTGATCCCCGATACAAAAAAAAAGTCTCTCCCTGTATCGCAGAGTGCTGGCATCCTAAGAAGCGTTTCACAGACTCATTTGCCAACTGATGTTCAGTTCACCTCTGCTAATGAGAGATTAAAGGTAAGTGGAGGAACAAAGGCACATTCTGCCTTCTTCTGGTTCCAGCAGGCCCAGCAAAACTGTGTTCTCCCTTGGCTGGCTGCAGGAGTGGCAGTGGCATCGTGCTGGTTTCTTGAGGCATCAAGGAGAGACAGTCTGAATAATGTAATACTTGTGTTCCAAAAGCCTGAGTATCACTACATTTGTGGGTTTGGGGCTGACACTCCCTTATTCTTCTAATAGTACTAGGATAGTCACTCTCCTTGCTCAGCATCAAGAGCACTGTAAGTATTAATACAACTGGATAATGATACTGTTTTGCTTTGTTCCTTTAGCCCTTCTAGTACCATCATAACAATTCCCTTCGTAATCAATGTCACAACAGTCTCTGAAATATTCTGTGATGTTGTTTTTCTGATTGAACATCAACACTGGTCTTTGGCAAAGTACTTGCTCTTTGCCTGTTAATTCTATAAAACAAATACAAGTATACTTATTTCATCTGAATTATTATAAGAACTGAGTTAATATATTTAGAGCACTTAAAACAGTACAAAGCAAATATTTTTTGTCCCATAAACGATTGTAAACCATAATGCTTTAAAATATACATTGCCTCAGCCCGTTTATAAAATCTAAAGTCTTTCTTCATGCATTTATTACTTTTTTTGCAATTTGCCTCTAGATCCACCCTTGTCATTACAGGGCATTATTTACATTACTGTTTTTCTACCTGTCTCCTCTTGGGTGCATCTTTTTTGTTGATCTTTTCTTCTTCTGTCATAAACTAGCACATGAGCTTTCTATATTTCATTTGCTTTAGGCATAGCATGGATCTTTTGGAAATCTGTAGGTTTAGTATTTTCATGAAGTTATTTATCTTGGGATGCTCTAGTCATGATGAAGGTATGTATTGCTAGTGGAACAGAACAGGTTATGTGAGACCCTAAAGATGAATCCAGAATCTTAAGCAGGTCAGGAGACCTCATATTGGAGAGTGCCTTGAGAAATATAGATACCTTTGGTTAAACTTTGTTCATATTAAGATTATTTTAAATTCATATGGAATATTTCACTAGCTTCTGTTTTTGAGTTTTGAACATAGGCTTTTTAAAAAAATCTCATATTCGGCAATCTTAGACTCAAGGGTTAGTTCCTCCATTCTCAAAATTTTTGAGACTAAAAATCTCCCAAACAAGCAAAAAAATGAGACAGACCTAACTTCCTGAACAGACAGATTTCTGCTGTGCTTATACAAGGTTTGGACCACTGTCTACAGAACTGCTTACAGGAATTTTCAATTTTTATTGTTCTTTAAAATGCCAGCTGTACTAGATACAAAATATTTTTTCCTTTAATTAGTTCAATCTTCAGCTATGTATAAATGTATTTTAGTCTAGTTAGAATTCTAAAATAATATGAAAGGCGCATCTGAAAATTTCATTGTTTGTGAATATTTACAGTCAAACTATAAAAACATAACAAAATTGAACACAAAGCTTTAAATATTTTACCTTTTATGAGTATTTACAGTAGAATTTGCAATTTTAAGGTAGTTACCACTTAAAATGATCACTGGCTCAATATAAGATCAACATTGAATCAATATACCTAGTTTTACCTTAACTGAAAATACTTGCAAACAGTAGAGAAAAAGTTTTTCCACCAAGTATTTGTAGAAGATTTTTTTTTTCTTTTGTGGAAACAGGGATTGAACTCAGGTCCTTGTGTTTTCTAGGAAAGCATTTATTCTACTGAGCTATCTCCTCAGCCCTATTTTCTTGTTTGTGAAAACAACTGACAATTGACACGAGCCAACCTAACAATTCTAGTACAAGAGCCTCTGAGACAAATTTTCCTAAGGCAGTTTTATTCACTTCTTTTCAACTGTCTCCATATTTTTATACTGTATTGTGCAACTCTCATAAAATCTAAATTGTTCTTGCCTAATTTGAATGCAGTGCTATGTAAATAGAAAGACAAGTCCCTGTCTTAAAAAAAAAAAAAAGCTGTATTGCAGTGTCATTTACAAAGAGAAATTTCATTCACTTCAAGTGTATAACCTAATGTTTAGTTAATTTATACTTATTTTTTACACTTCACTTTACTGATTTTAACCGTAATTTAACCATCACTATAATTCAGGTTTAGAACATTGTGCCTCTCTGCAGTTAGCACTCACTACCATATATAGCCCTGAGGTAGATGCCACTCTTCTTATTGGTGCTGTTTTTTTAAGATGGGGTCTTACTATGTACTCCAGGTGTATTTCACTCATTTCACTCTAGGTAATTTGCAGTGAGCCTCCTGTTTCACCCTCCTGAACACTGGGACTACTGGCATGTCCTACCACATACAGCTTACTCTTCTGCTTTCCACTTGTGTACTATATCTGCCTTCCCGAAAAAGGTCGTGGGAAGGGAATCAGATAGTATGGTGGTTTTTGTGTCTTGTTTCTTTTACTTAGCATAACCTTTTGTGGTTTATCTATATTACAGCTTTTATCACTATTCTTACTGATGAATACCATATTTTTTGTTTATTTACTCCCCATGTATTGGACATATGAAATTTTTCCAGGTTTTTGTTCGTTTTTGTTTGAGCCAGGGTATTGCTATGCAATTCAGGATGGCCTTGTGCTCTCTTCTGTAGCCCAGGCTGGTCTCAAACTCACAGTAATCCTCCTGTCTCAACCTCTGGAGTGCTGGGATTACAGGCGTGCACCACTTGGGATCCAGGGCCGGTTCAGTGAGCTAGGGAATCTGGGGCCGGGGATTAAACTTGGGACCTTGCACTTGCCAGTTAGGCGCTTATGGCTCTGAGCAGCTCCTCCAGCTTTTGAATATTACAAATAAAGCTTCTATAAATATTTGTGTAGAAGGCTTTTTGTGGATAACGAGCAGCAGGATATATTTTTGCATAACACATATCTATACCATATGTATGTACATGATGTACACATACACATACTTCTATAACTAGCACCTTCAGTAGAGGACAGCATGTTTGGCTTATTATATTTAATAAGAATTTTTGCACTTATTACTTTATGAACATTGAAATACTTTAATTTTTTAATATATATTTAGTACAGGGTCTACAGGGTCTCACTACACAGATCAGATTCGTACTGATCCTCCTGTTCTTAGCTCCCAAGCGCTGGGATTACAGGCACGCCTCACCTATCTTATCTGGCTGGCCTGAACACTGAAAGACTTTACAACTCCACTAATCCTTCTTAATTTTTTTTGACAGTTGATATATATTCTACTTTCATGTAGTATAAAAATTTATAAGATATAGTTATTATTGTTGTTTAACTCAG
>PVKN010036891.1:0-11350 GCA_004027915.1 Capromys pilorides
GAAAGGACACTTTCTATAACTATAGAGCACATGGGTTTCTGAGGTGTGGTCTGTGTTCATTCTAACAGTCCACTTCTGGCTTTAGCCATCACTCATTATGTTGATTTTCTACATCTTATTTCATCTAAATAATTGACTTATTTCATCAGTCAATTTTAAGATACATGTTAAGAATGGAAGTGTTAAAAGATGTGAAAAGGTTTAGTGTAGAACCAGTGAAAGGTGCTGTGTATTTCTTACACATGGTCATAGTGGGAGGGCTTTGGTTTATGTGCTAATTTCCAACTGCACAAAAGTAATTGTGTGAGTGTGTGTAGATTACAAACCCGCCCTAGAGCCTACTTGCTACATCTCTTAAAGTGCTTAGGCTAAAAGCATTGCAAGCTTTGACTTTTTTGCTTTTTGTTTGTTTGGTTTCCTAAGGAAAGAGGAAAATGGATTAAGACTTTTTTTTTTGTACCAGGAATTCAACTTGGGACCTTGTGCTTGCCAGACAGGCATTTATGCCACTGAGCTATCTCCCCAGCCTTAAGACCTTTCTTTTCTCTTTTCTTTTCTTTTCTTTTCTTTTCTTTTCTTTTCTTTTCTTTCTTTCTTTCTTTTTCTTAGCAGAATATATTTATTGGGGGAAAGAAAGCTTCAGGTCCAAGAAAGGGACAAAAGGAGGACCCCGAGCAGGTTGTCCCCAGGAAACTGCCTCTTTCCTGGGACTTTTATAGTGTAAAACCATGCGGTGAGGTGGGTCTAAGGTGGTGGAGAACCTGGGAACTCACTGAGTGGGTATGAGGTGGGACAAAACTATGGTCAACCAATGTGATTATAAAAGACTTCTTTAAACATTAAATCATTCTTTAGGCTGGTATTTCCCAGAGTATATGCAGACACTAGTCTCAGAATATAAGTTAGCTTATTACAGGTTCTGAGAACTATGCTTAAACAAAATGATTAACTTGTTTGACTCACCATTTCCTAAATCAATTTAAGTAAAAATCCTTTTTATTTTTATTTGGTACAGGATCCTACTACGCAGCTCAGAGTCGTAGTGATCCTCCTGTTTCAGCCTCCCCAACACTGGGATTACAGGCTTGTGCCACCATGCCTAGTTTCAGTGGCTGGCACAGCGCACTGAGGGTTCCAGGGGCAGCATAGCATGTGGTACCAGGGATCAAACCTGGGTCCTTGCACTTGGCCAGGCAGGCACTTAGATCACCGAGCTATCTCCCCAGCCCATAAATCGTTTTTTAAAAGCATACATATTTATTATTTGGTAGTTCATATTTGAGAAACTATCTCTGCCTTTTGTTTTCCCTGTAAAATGAGGTTTTATAAAACCAAGTTTCTTTCCCTTGTCAAAGATCACTTTGGTCTCAGCATCTTTCTCTTCTAAAATAAGCAGGCACTGGACACAGCATTGTTAAGCCTTCTGATGAATAAGAATGCTTTCAGCCTCCAAAACAGATCATCTCAGTATCAAAGATTTGGGAGTTCATGTTTCTCCTAGGCTATTTTTTATTTGGTTAAGTTAAAATTATTTTTTCTTTGTGCTTATTTTCACTAACCAATGTTTTCTTCTCTTAGCTTACATTTTGTGTTTGGTTTAATTGAATGTCATCCTGCTCCCTAATTCTGTTTCCTTAATAAGTCTGGACCATTTAAGATTTCATTCCTGCTGTTAACTTAGTCCTGTGTGTAATGGTCATGTGTTCTAACCATGTTTTATGTATGTTCTTGTTTAACATGTCTTCCATGACATTCATGGCTGACTTAATCACTTTGAACCCTGCCGGCAACATCTACCTGCCTCAGCTCATGTACATGCAGTATTCTCTCATTGAGGCAGGTCACAGCCGCCCTGCACTTTGGTCCAGCAGCCCACTGTCTAGCACTGTGCTGAGAGACCATGACTGAGAGCATACCCAGGTGAAGTCCACACAGCACTGTGGAGACTGTGCCAAGACTGCTTGTGCCCAGGCGAGAGCTGAGTCTCCCACCCCAGCTGGGCATGCAGTGCCGGGCATTAGGGTCGGCACATAGCCAGGGAGGTGTGCTTTGGGGCTGCATATACGTTTGAATAAGGAGATGCACTCGCAGACTTGGAGTGTGACTATGAAATGAAGCAGAGGACATAGGGAGAATGTGCTGCCCAGTGCCTTTGATGGGTAGCAGATATTTGTTAGAAAAAAATAAGTATTCACCAGAGGGTTACTACATAATTCAGTCTAAATAGTAAATAAATTTTAATTCTTAAAAAGTAGTACAATTTTAAAGGTTTTTAAAATTTTCAAACACCTTTAATAATGACTAAAATAGATCAGTATAAAACGTTTTTGTTTAAGTAAAAATTTTATTTCCTTGGGGGCCAAGGAGATAGCTCAGCAGGCCTAAGAGCCTACCTTTGCAAGCGCAAAGTCCAAGTTTGATCCCCAGTACCGTGAAAAAAAAAAGTGATTTTTGTTTTGCCTGGAGAATTCAGCTAGTGAAATTTCTTTAACTATTTTCATTTTTGTGCAGGGGGAGAGCCCAGGAAGCAGTCATAGGTAAGAATAAAAAAAATTCTATGTGAACTGAGCTTTCTGAGAATTCAGATTTTATTATTTTTCTGAGTTTTTCAACTTTATCCTCTTTCCTTCCTTATAACATTCTAAAACTTGTTCTACTAATCAAGCTTTTTGTCAGCTAAAACCTTGATACTATAAATAGCCTTCTATGCAGTTAAAATTGCACACATTGCTTGTAGAATATATCAGTCTTTAAGCCAAAAGAGAGACTATTTTCATGTACTTTTCACGTTTGAATTAAAGTCCCTTAGGGTTTCAGCTGCACAAATGCTTAAGCAGCTGTCATGTACCAGGCATTATGTCAGACCCTGGAATTTAAGACATCAGGCACACTTAAATGTATCTGCATTAGAAGATGTCTTAGAAATAGAACTCATTGTGAGGTGGTCACATAGATTAAGAAGCATTTATAAAACCCTCCAGGAAACCATTGAAGAGAAAGCCTGTTGCCCAGAATGTATAGGAAGAGATGTGTCCGAGGGGACACCTTCCTTAGCAGATGCCACCTGTGTTGATTGGGAGGGATGTCAGAGGTGAACATTGTGACAAAGACCATGCACTCAGAAAATGGAGAATGAGTAGGTGAGGACCCTGGAGGTGTTGCGGCATGTGAAGATGCCAGCATAAGGCCACGGAGATAGCTCAGCAGTCTTAAGCATCTGCCTAGGCAAGTACAAAGACCTGGGTTCAATCCCCAGTACGTTATGCCATGCTGGCCCCGCCCCAGGTGACCTGAGCTGGCCTCCAAGACTGAGCATGGTGGCACACGCCTAGATCAGCATTGGGGAAACCGAAACAGGAGGATGACTATGAGTCTGAGCTGCATAGTGAGACCCTGTACCAAATATATAAAATTTAAAGAAAAGATGACAGCATAGCATAGGACGTGCAAGGGACGGACCTCATGCTGGCCCGAGGGCCACATGCTGGATATTCTGTGGCATCTGCAGCAGGAAACTCATCATGGGAATGGTCCAGGGACAGTGTGAGTATTGGAATGAACAAGGTGCACTGACGGGTGCTGCACAGTGTGTATTCCATGAGGCCAGGAGAGTGACCAGCTCAGGGTCCCTGAGATTGGGGTGCCTGAAGCTTCTCTTAGGTGGGAACCTGGAGTGCAGCCTGTAGAAATGAAAGTGGAATTGAATTTCTTAAAACATGGCTATAGAACAAACCAAAGCAAAATATGAAATACCTCTGATACAGTAATGTGTTCTTTAATAAGTTCAATTACAATGGAAAGCTTAATTAAAATGTATACTTTTAACAGTTACAGTGTCAAATCATATTAACTAAGTTTTGACAGTGAACTTTGAGAATTTCACTGGCTTTAGTGTTTTTTCTTTTCCCTGCCTCCTTTTTTCTTTTTTTCTTTTTTTTTTATCTCTAGGCCTCTTACGGAGGAAGAAATTGTTGATCTACAAGAGAGGCATTATGATTCTATTGCTGAAAAGCAGAAAGATCTTGATAAGAAAATCCAGAAAGAGGTAAATAATCTTTTATGTAGCTTAAATATGTGTGATCGTAAACCCTGTTCTTTATAAGTGATTGTTATCACTAATTAGGGTACTTCATATGTTATTCATCCTGTATTTAGATACCTACAAATAAAAATGATTTAAAAGTAAAAATTATTCCAGCCCATTATAATTTTTTAGTTTGGCTTAATTTATCAAACATTTTATATGTAAAAATTAAAACAGTACATACGCTGTTTTAAAAATAATTTGTTAATTCATAATCATGGGATGCAATCTACCTTTGTGTTTAAAATCAACTTTTAAAATAAATAGTTTCATAGTAAGTGCTATGTATTTGAACTTTTTGTCTGTCTTGGATTTACTTGTTTTTAGTAGACCAAGTACTTGTAACAATCATAAGTATAATATTTAGTATATTTATAGTAACACCCTACAACTATAGTTTTTTTCTCTTGCTAGACTGTGGAATTAGACATGGGCACCACTTATGTAAAAAGTTACTTTAGTACCATCTGGTAATTTTAAATATACAAACTTAAAGCCAAACAGCAGATATTAAAATTATTCTAAAATGTCAAAATGTGATTTTTAAGATACATATGACATGTAGTAACTTATCACTAAAGCAGCATCTTATAAATACCAAGAATATGAATTTGAACATAATTGTTTAGTAGTTGCTTAGTAATAAAATTGAGGAGGCATGTGCATGTCAGACGAGGAAGCATGGGCTTGGTGAAAGCTTAGTGCGCTGCGGTGGACGTGATGATTGGCCTTAGTTTTAAAGATCCTTGATGTGGGCCAACACCATTAATGTGCTCAGGATAGTACAGTAGGTACTGGAGTGGTTGCTGAAAATGAAGATCATTGCAAATTCTAGAGAAAGAAAAAATGTTTATATAAATTAGATGCTGCTGTTGCAGACAGAACTCAGTTCTCTAGGTCATTTTATAAAGGAACAGTTGGGACATACACAGAAGCATCAATTCTGCTGTACTTTGTAGCAATCAATTATTTTTTAATGTTTTATTTTTTATTTTAATAATGGAGACATTTTCTATTTAGAGCAGCTAGACAGGTTCTGGTTTTTGTTAATCCTTATTGTTTTGTTCATACACAGTTAGCCTTACAAGAAGAGAAGTTAAGACTAGAAGAAGAAGCTTTATACGCTGCACAGCGTGAAGCAGCCAGGGCAGCAAAGCAGCGAAAGCTCACGGAGGTGAGGGGAAAAGACCCCAGCACACATCAGGGCTGCTTTTCTCCTTATTTTCTTGGACAGATCCTATTGGGGCCTTTTTCCCTACAGTTGAGGGCTTCTTGCTTAATAGTATCTGTACTTATGCCTTTATTCTCAGGTATTTTAAAGGCAAATTAATCTTTAGCTACTGGGAATAACATAAATCACGTGCTTGATACAAAATGCCATTTAGTCTTAGAACAGAAGCTAATACCTGTTTATCATAAAGGTAAATTTTAGTGCTCAGAAATTCAGTACTCTTTTGGAAAAATAAACATACTTTTAGAGGAAAAATGTTTCAAAACTAGCCTTGAAATATACTTTCCAAAGTATTATTATACTGTAATTTTGAGTGTTTTTCAAAGTAGTTCCTTTACTTGCTTGAATTTCTTATACTGTATTTCTTAGAACAGGGTGAGCTGTACACATTTGCCCCCCAGGGATGTTTTTACTTCTCATTTTTACTCCTCCTGTGTTTTGTGAGATTGAAAGTTTGGGTCTTGAGAAATTTTGGACATATCATCAAGGAAGGAAGCAGGTTTATCCTATCTTACCATGCCATGTGGGAAGGTGGCATTGTCAGAGCCCCTGACACCTGTGAATAACAGACCTTGCAGCACCCTCCCTGAGCATCTGGGGCTGCTCTATGAAGTTTTGCTGCATTTAAACCTCCCCCCCCCAGCAGTCACAGGAGAACGGCAGAGGTTTTATCTTCCTCTGACAGATGAGGGACCTCAGGTGGCTGTCTCAAGACCTTGCAGCTAACACATAACAGAGCCAGAGCTCAGGCAGTGCCTGACACATCTGCCACATAGTGTTGTCCTGGATGTTTTGTCTGTATGGATTCATGACGACACTATCAATAGGACCAGTGCAGAGCGAGCTCGTGGCAGATCCTGAGATCAAGAGGAATTGAAAAGTCACGTCTGTTGTGTCATGTGATCTCCATGTGAACTGAGTCCTTTCTCTCACTCCCCTTATGTGTGTGTTGTGTGCTCACCTGTGTATGCGGTGGCAGGGTATGAAGCACATAAATTATATGGAGATGTCTTATTTTTACTAGGTTCTAAATAGTGGAAAAGTTTAAAGATTAACTTCTGCCTTCTACAAAGCAACTGTGGTTTCATGAGAGGTTTTTGGTTTTTATAACAGGCACTATTCCTACTACAATAAATTCTCTACTGATGCCTTAGAGACTAAAGTATTTCCTACACAGCACCCATTTGGACGGTTTCCTGAGTTCTCACTTCCTAACTAAACACTTGCTCTAGAAACGTACAGTGTGTACAGTATGCACTCACACACACACACATGCACCATCCCAGTTATTTGCTTTTCCATCTGAAGTCTGAATGTGTAGCCACCTGTGAGTTCTAGAAGAGACAGAGGTAAGCTCTGTACCTGGGAAATGCCGCTAGAACAGTCAGGCTTTGTTGCTGAAGGGAACCCTCACTCTGTTGGAGGCCTAAGAAAACAACTGCCATTGCTGTCTTTTCTGACTCAGTCCTTTCATTGGTTCCTGACTATTTCACACTGAGTAGAATTTAGACACTTTTACCTATTCCTTTCCTACCCTCATCCTTCCAGTCATTAGAAGTACGTGGGTATGCTAAGAATATTGAGGACTCCCCTTCCTATCTGTTTGAAAGTTCATCTTTAAAACTCATCGGTAGCCTAAACACTTTTGACTTAAGATACTGATAAGTTAAGAAAAATTCTGACTACAACTAAGAGGATGTCAGAGTGAATAGGATTAAGTTGAAAAGCTTCACAGAATAACTTTTTGTTTTTAGAAACTAGAAAATAAAACTTCAGTATTGCATTTGTAACAGAGTGAGTTTTATTGTATTATGTTTCCAAAGCAAGAAAGACAGAGAGGTGTGCAGCAATATCATCCCTCCAGCAGCAGTGACCATCAAAGGTAATTAACGAACAACACAGTTCCTCTTCCCTGTGTGATAAAAACTGTTATTTTCAAAGGGATGCCCACTCAGGATAGTTAAAACGATTCCTGTTTATTTGATCCCTGAAAGTCACTTCTTTCCCATGGCTCCATGTGGAGTTGTGCTTAAGCACAAGGCCCTGGGCTCAATTGAAAGGTGATCATTTATTTAAATGACAATGTGTCTTTAAGAGAAGCCACATTTTCCACATGAAGTGACACAGCCAGTGGCTTAGGGTAAAGCACGTGTAACCTTAGCTGTGGTGTCCTCAGCTGTCTTAGGACAGACTTAATGTGTGATTGTTCACTGGAAGAGACATTCCATTGTCACATTTCCAGTCGGCCAACTCTTAAGAACCAAGCTAAAGCTTTAGAATTTTGTCTTCAGAATTAACCGAAGTCTGAATACTTTGAGTTTGATGCTGACCTTAGAACATTACAAGCTTTTTGTTAGATTATCCTGGTTATGCAGCCCTTGTGAATCTGCAAGGTAGGCCTTCAGACCAAGCCACACTTCAGCATTCGTTATGTTTCACTTACTAGGATTATATTCGTAAAATTCATTTTTATTACAGTTCAGGACCAGAAGATGACTTTGAAGCTTGTATGAGAAATATAAAGTCACAGTATGAAGTTTTTCGAAGTAGTAGTAAGTCTTTTACAATGTTCTCTATGTTTTCATCTTACTTTATGTCAAGTTAAAGAGATAGTGAGATTTTTTTTCTGTAGGCCTTCCTGCCCTTCAATTTTTATTGCCCATAGAAGTCAATTAAGGAGCTATAAATTATGTAGTAATCATCTTTCCTTCTTAAAAAAGAGTTAGAATTGAATACCTGCCTTTGTTTTTTTTTTTTAATTGTGTATTATTTCTAATGTCTTATCTGTTATTTTTTTATTCTCTTTAAAATTAAAAAAAAAAAATACTCAAAAAAAGGAGTTGGGGCAAGGGTTGCCTCAGGCTGCTTTATAGATTCACAGTAGGGATCCAGGTACTCCTTGTCCTTTTCTATTCGGATCACAGCAAGGGAGGTGGGATGAAGGAGTACCAAAGTGCGCTTATTTCACTTACTACAAATTCATTTGTGAGACCAAAATTTTTTTTTAAGTTTTCAAAATTCCCAGTCCTACCTCCTGTGCTGCTGGGAAGCAAAGCATAGGGCTGGTTTATCTTGAAAGTATTGGCACTTTGCATATGTTTCATCCTTTTGGGGGGCTGTTTTTTGTCTCTCTTCATAGTTGGCTATTAAAAGCATTACTTGGATTCATCATATTTGAAAAGTTTTTAATGAATTTAAATTTACATGTTGGTTCTTAGATGGGCCCAAAAAAAGGTCTTTATACCATTCTGCTGAGAAACTTTAACAATGTAATGATTACTGATAATAGTTTATTTTGAAATCAGAAAGCATGATAATATTTGAAGAGATAATTACTGCAAAAGTAAGTTTGTGGTGAGACAGTAGTAGTGACAACATTTAATCATGTCTGGGGTATGTTCTAGGACTGTCCTCAGATGCCACAGTGTTAACACCAAATACAGAAAGCAGCTGTGACTTAATGACCAAAACGAAATCCACCAGTGGAAACGATGACAACACATCCTTAGACCTGGAATGGGAAGATGAAGAAGGTACTTTATGGTTCCCTTTTACCTGAAAATTTGTATGGCTTTCTATAAATCTTTAAACTAAAGTGAATGAAAACTAAATATAAAAATTTTTCTACATTGTAAATTATGTTTCATGTGTTGATGAATTATTTGACTTTTACTATATCTTGAGAGTTAGAAAATAAATTTTGTTTTTTTATAATCCTTATTTTATTACTCAGCATGAGGGCTTACTGCCCCCTCGTGGGCAGCCTGAAACCAAAGTCAGTTATGTTTGGGCTCATCATAAATTATCAACTTTATAGTTATTTTGGTAGAACAGATTCCCTATCCAGATGTGAGCTTTAAGTTTAGCCAGTATGTCTTCCTAGCTATAGATTATTTAGTTCTCTAAACCACATTTTGTTCATTGAAAAAGAAGAAATCTACCTTAAAGAATAATTTTCCACTGTTAAGTATATTTAGTATCTAAATTTGCTTAGCATATGGTCAATTTAAAAAGATTTGTCTAGATAAATGAATGAATATTACGAGGATAAGGCAAGACAGAATATTACGAGGATACGGCACTATTCAGTACTTGACATTGTAGCTTTTTTGTTTTATGTCTTATGGAATGAGGCCCAGATTTTCATTTTCATAATACAAAGTAGGAAACTGAACAGGGAAGACTCAATTACAGAATATAAAACTTTGAAAAAAATAACCATTAACTATTGCGTAGACTTCTAAGATGGAATGTGTCTTGAATATCCTGTAGTCATGCTCATTTGTTTATCGGAAAAGAAATACATTCGGGAAACTTAGACAGCTTTATCAGAGAAATTCACTGTTTCATTCTCAGTTAAATACCATTTCTTCAGTCCTACCTTATTACATAGTTGGATTCTAGTCACCACATTTAAGATTATGATAAATTTTTATTTTACTTCTAATTAATTTATGTTCAGAATTAGTTGTACAACAGTATCCTCTAGGAACAGCTGTATTCTTGTGGTACAATTAGAACACAGTCAGACTTCCGAACAAGACTAAATGAATTAAAATTCTTTCTCCAGGGCTGGAATGTAGCTCAGCAACAGAGCACTTCCCAAGCATACACAAAGCCTTGGGTTCAATACCCAGTATCACCAAGAAAGAAGAGAAGAGAAATTCTTATCCTCCTGTTTTATAGCTATGTGAATTTGTGTAAATAACTGACTTCTGCCCCTATTCCTCAAGTCTAAAATGGGATTAACAGAACTACTATAGAGTCATTGAGGATTAAATCATCTAATATATTTGAAGTGCATGAATATTGATAGGAACCCAGTAAGTTTTGGAAAAGCACATGTTGTTATCACTAAAGTGATTGTCATTCTCTGGGAACTGCAATTATCAGCTGGGCAGGGAAGGACTTTGGCAGACAGACTAATTTGGCCATAGAAGACTCGATTGCATTTCATGGCTTTTTAGAAATTTAGTCTTGCCATGCTGGAGATTTTTTTTTTTTCCCCCCAGAACCAGGAATTGAGCTCAGACCTTTGCACTTGCAAGGCAAGCACTTATTCCACTGAGCTATTTGCCCAGCAGAAATTTAATCTTACCATGTGCTTAGTGTTGCATCAAAATACCCATTGGTGACTGGGCGTGGTGGTGTGCCCCTGTAATCCCAGCACTTGGAAGGTTGAAAACAGGAGGATCACTACGAGTCTGATCTGTATAGTGAGACCTTGTAGACCTATACTAAATACATATTTAAAAAAAAAAAAAAATTACTCTTTTGTGAATGTTTTTTTCTAATGTCTCAGGATTGGATACCAGAAGTTTCCCCAAGAAAGGCTCTTTAAGACTATAGGGCAAATCAGGTCTGACAGTAAAAAACAATAGCAACAGCTGTATTTCAATCTGAGGAGCCTTTTAATATATTGTTTTATCTTTACTAAGACCTTCTGAACTCTGTTCAAATCATAGGAATGAATAGAATGCTTCCGATGAGAGAGCGCTCCAAGACAGAGGAGGACATCCTGCGGGCAGCACTTAAGCACAGCAGGAAGACCGGAAGTAACCCCACCTCGGCCTCTGATGACTCCAACGGGCTGGAGTGGGAGAACGACTTCGTTAGTGCTGAGATGGATGACAACGGCAATTCCGAGTATTCTGGATTCGTAAATCCTGTATTGGAACTGTCTGATTCTGGCACCAAACAGTCTGACATAGATCAGCAAATTCGATAGTGTGAAACTGTTTGATGCTGTTCATTAGTTTTGACCAAATGTTTAAAAAAAAAACAAGAATGTAGCTGTGGCTTGCTGAGCCTTTTTGTAAGGGGCAGTGAGGAGCCGCACTATAAATGCTTATTTGATTAGGAAGGTGTAAGAGTGGTTGGATAGATCTGAATTTCTTCAGAATTAAGTGCAATTTTATCATCTGCCTTCTGCATTTTAAAACCAATTTAATGATTATGTCATGTTATTGATTAAATTTCTATTATTGCATTCCTGTTCACTCTTGTAGGTTTTCACATTTTAAAAATCTGTATTA
>PVKN010036892.1:0-11349 GCA_004027915.1 Capromys pilorides
GAAGTTTCAGATCATACGGAGCTGGCTCCAAATCAGAGTGGCACAGGGTAGAGGGCAGCCATTCATAGGGGCAGAGTAGCAAAGACCAAAGAGAGGAGCAGCCGCTGTGGCAGCTAGCAAGCCTCTCTCCCCTCCTGACATTCGTATGCAGATTATCTGCCCCCGGGTGGGTGTAGCACTCACAATCATAATCCCAGCATGGGATGAAGAATTAATCACAAACTCCAGAAGCCGCCCCATGACATCATTAGGCTTTGGGGGGGTTAACTAGACACAAACCATAACTTTCCACCCTTGCCCCCCCAAATACTCATGTGCATCCCTTTATGCAAAAGACATTTTAGGCTGTCTCCAGAAGTTTCCAAAGCCCTAACAGTTTCAGCATTGTTGAGTCCAAGTCCCCAGTCTCCTCCAAGATCCAAGGCAAACTCTTAGCTGTGAGCCCCTGCACAAATGAAAAGTTAAACACTTCTCACATTCAATGGCATAAGAAAAACATTACCTCTCCCAAAGGTACAAAGAGCAGGATTGGGACCAAGGCAAGTTTAAAATCCAGCAGAGCAACTATTAAGTCCTGTAGTTCCATGTAGAACATTTGAAGCCATCTGTGGAAGCTATGAGCTCCGTGTGGCTCTGCTTCCGTGGCACCATTGCTGGTTGCAGCTTCCATGGTGATGCTCTCAGGCCAGCTTTTCTCCCTACTTGCAGCTTTCCTTAGACAACCCACACTTTTGGCTTTTTTGGGGTTTCTACTGCATTCATTGTAGACTTCTCACTCATAGCTTCACACACTGCCTGGCCTCCCAGGCCTTGTTTTGAAATTTAGGTGGAAGCCTTCTTAACCTTCAAACTCTCTTGTTTTTAAAATGTATTTGGTACAGGTGCTCATTACACAGCTCGTACTCATAGTGATCCTGCTGTTTTCAACCTCCCCAGTGCTGGGATTATAGGTGTGCATCACTATGCCTGGTCTTGGTGGCTGGCACAGCACTCCCAGGTACTGGGCCAGTGTGGTCTGTGGTTCCAGGGATCAAACCCTGCTCCCTGCACTTGCCTAAGCAGGAACTTCACCCACTGAACTATCTTGTCATTCCTTAATCTCAAAACTCTTGTATTGTGCATGAACCTGAAATTAACGCCATGTGAATGATGTCAACTGGAGGAGTAGCTAGATGTTTTTCTCCCTTGGCTCTAGGGTTCAAGTGTCTGGATTGCTGAGCACTTTGACCCTGATTCTGAGGAACAGATTCTCTGTGGTGCCACCATTCTGGAACCTGATGTGGCTGCAGCATCCATTTTGGAACATGGTGTTCTGTGGCTTTTCCTCAAAGCAAAGTCCCTCTCACCCTTACAGTTATGAGGCTGCAAAGGGCAGAGATGTGCTGCCTCCTGCGGTGCCCTCAGGCTGTCCTTTCCATTCTCTGGGTCCTTCCCAGCAGTGGAGATCCTCTCAACTCTGTCTTTGAATTCCACAGCTTTAATGGGGCTTCTTTTCTGGCCCAACTGAAAACATTTTAAATCATCTGGCTGTGTTCTTTGCTCTTGATTCTCAACATAATTCTGACTAAAAGTGCCCAACAATAGCCTTGCCACTGCCTCAACATTCGACCACCTTGAAATTTCTTTTGCAAGATTAATGAGACTAAAACACTTAATCTCAGGCAGTCTCCTGACATGAGGAAGATGCAGACAAACTTTCTGCCAAGCCATAACACACATGGTCTGGAGTCTAACAACCAATGCAGTCCTTCTTCCCAGCAGAAACCTCCCCAGCCCAGTCTTTACAGGCAGGATTTCTATCAGCCTCCTGGTCTTCTCAGCTCTGACTAGAATCTCCCATACAGAATAGCCAAAGGCATTCCAGGGCTTTTTTCATAGTCAACATCTCTGAACCCTTCCTATCCCTTCCCACAAGCCACTCCCAAAGGCTTGTAATCCACATGGTCAGGTGTAGTCACAGCAACAACCCCACTTCTAGGTACCAAATTTTATTCTCAGTTACTTTTCTCTCATTGCTGGGACAAAATACCTGATACACAGAATTAAGGAAGGAAAGGTTTATTTAGCTCACCATTAATGGAAGTTTCAGTTCATACTCGCCTGGCTCCAAACAGCATGGTGCATTGATGGCAGAGTGGCAGAAAACAGCAAAGAAAGGGCCAACGAGATAGTTCAGTGGACTAAGCACTTGCTTAGGCAAGTGCAGGGGCCAGAGTTCAATCCTTGGTACTGCACGCCATGCAGGCCCCATTCCCCGGCATGCTGAGCTGGCAATGGAGTCTGGGCTCCATGATGATGAATGCCTGTAATCCCAGCACTGCATAGGCAGAAAACAGGAGGATCACTAGGGGTCTGAGCTTCATAGTGAGATCCTAAACACATACACACACACACACACACACACACGCAAAGAGCCAAGGGAGGAGCAGCAGCTGTGGCAGCTAGCAAGCCTGTCTTCCCTCCCTGCATTGTATGCAGATTATCTGCCCCAGGGTGGGTGTCGCACTCACACCCATCATCCCAGCATGGGATGGAGAATTAGTCACAAACTCTAGAAGCTGCCCATGACAGCATTAGGCTTTGAGGGGATAACTAGACACAAACCATAAAATATATGTATGTATTTAAGGAAAAAAAGAGTTCACAAAAATACTTAAAAGAACAGTGAAATATAAATGTATTTTTGTTCCTACTACATTGTTATCGGTATTCAGTAGTGTCTGAATGTGCATTTAGTGCTTGTTGAGTGATAGAGAAAGTTAGGAAGCTGAGGGGGGGAAGGAGGGAGGGAGGGAAGGTAAGAGGGAGGAAAGGGAGGGAAGAAAAAGAGGAGGGAGACAGATCAGGAGCCCCCAGGACCGCTGCAGACTACAGTCCTCCATGGCACTTTCATGCATTCTCCTGTATGCCCGCTTGAGTCCCGCTTGCCCCTCTGGGTACCACAAGCGTTTTTTCTCATGCTCCTGCCTCAGCTCCCGGTCCAGGAAGGTCCTAGCCCTCCCCACTGCAGTTTTCTGCTCTTTCCAGCTCCATCTCAGGGAAGACCATCACCTGTCAGGCTGCCCAAGAATGATAGTTTCCCATGCCTCTGAGCAACAGGATGGCCTACCAGCCTCCAGCCAGCCAGCACTGTTTTAAAGGTCATTTAAAAAATATTAATGATTTAGTTTCTAAAAGTAGTATGTCCATGCGGGGGTGAGAGTTTGCAGAGCAGATGAAGAGCTAATCATGGCAAGGTATTTGCAGAGACTGCTCATCTAGCAGGCCTGGTGGTGTCGCAGCCCTGATCTTACCAGTATCGGAAGAGGGCTGTAGAAAAGCGACATTGCCTGAGGCGGCCCAGATCACGGTCAGCAGGGACCGGGACTTAGTAATCACCGTGTGAGCATTTCCAAGTGGAAGCATGTCCATTCAACCTAGTCCGCTTGCATGTCTCAGTTGGCCTGTCACAGAGGGTACACATGAGCTTCTCTGGGACTGTAAGGGCCAGCTCTTCCTGTGGTGCATCACAGTGTGTACCCTAAGCACCCGCTACCCTTGGGTGACGTCTGACAGCTTTGTCGCGTTGTTGGTAGAAATGGGTAAGATACTGTCGAAGCCATTCACCTGAGGCATGGGTTTAACTCCCCAGCGGTCACCGGTTACGTTTATTTCCCCTCTTGCTTTCTGAATGATGGACTAGGTGCAGAGTGACTGTCCTTGAAGGGACTTATGACCTTCTCTATGGGGGAAGCACCTGATGCGTTGTCCACAGTGACCTGGCTGTTTATAGTTTCCCCTGTGGAAATGCTCCAGGATCTGCTAAGTCAGTGGGCTGTGGTCAGGTTGGGGCACCCCCATGTTCAAGGACAGGACTCTTGATGAAGAAGCACTTGCACAGCCCTGCAGCCTGTTAACTCAGTGGAGGAATAGGGATTCCAAGTAAGGATAGAAGAGAGAGCCCTGGGAGACTGAAAATGGCCAAGCTAACCCCTGGGACCCGACGAGGGACTGTCTCCAGTCACACCAGTACTTCCTATGCACATCTCTGAAGTTAGGGTGGTGTCAGAGCCAACTGGGACGCTGGCAGCATGAAAGAAGCATCCAGAACCAAATCTATAACATAAGCATCTTTGGAGTCCCTTAAAAACTGTGCAGTGGCACCATACCTGCTGCGTGTCCTGTCTCATGGTCTGCTGGGGTCGTGACAGGGACCAGGAAGCATGGAAGGACCTGCCTGAGGCCTAGGGCAGCGTGTTCTGTAATGTGGGGTCCTCGCCCTGCTCCCCTGAGAAGCTTACTGATCCCAAAAGGAGAGTCTCTCCGCAAAGAAGATCTAATTATACTACAATATCCACTTGGGCTGTGGGACGTGGGAGGACCATGGAGCGCAGTGCCAGGCCTGAAACCAAAGCCAAGGAAATGAGCACCGTCAAAAGGCATCGTTCTCAGCTCTCTCCAGCCCACCGGGGCGACGCTTCCATCACTGCGGCTGATGGGAGTGAAGGTGGCAGCAATGACCTTGACTCATTTGTGGACCCATTTGAATGTTCACAGGGCCTTGCCATGCCTGGGATCTCATGCCAGCCCCTAATGGCTCCACTGGAGAGATAGACAGGGCATATTATTTCCATCGCATAGGGGAGAAGACTGTATTGGTCAGGGTTTTGCTTAGAGGAACAGAAAGATATAAGGAATGGATATTAACACAAAATATATAATATATAAGGAGTTACAAGATTGGCTTACGATAGTCAGCCACAGAGTCAGATGAGGAAGCGTGCAGAGGGCGTCTGCATGCTCCGGACTGGAGATTCAGTCCCGAGGTCTGAAACTCACTGCAGTGCTCCATGTAAGTCTCTATCCATCAGCTGATGGGTCTGCCATAGAAGACTGAAGTATCTGTGATGGATGCTGAAGAGTGTGCAATGGATGGCAAAAGAGCCAAGCTGGAGGCTGAAGAGTCTGTGCTGCAAGCCAAGCGATGAAGTCCAGGCCGACTGCGAAGACTGAAGCTTCTCAGAGGAAGTGACATCTTGGCTCCTTCCTCAGCCCCTTTAGAACGGTCACTGTGCTCAGTCACTCTGACATGGGCCCATTGTGCCCTAGGGTGGAACCAATCATACCCCAGCATGGGCCCTTGATCCGCTCTAGGGAGGAGCCAATCATATCCTAGGCAGGCCCTGCTCCTGCTCTAGGAAGGAAGCAATTGTACCCTGGGGCGGGACCCCCACCAACAGGGAGCCAGGCGGCTGAGTCATCCAGCCAAGTTGACACAATGTATCAACCACTACAAAGACAAAAGCTCAGAGGGCCTGTTTGGCGGGATGAGGGTCAGACAGGGAGGAGTCAGGCTAGCAGCAGAGCACCCCAGGGACTGCTGACTCTGGGGGCTAGCATTGGGACTCATGTTTGCTATAACCGAATGTTCTTGATCGAATGTTGCTATGACCGAATGTAGTACCAAATGTTCTTGTCTGGTTCTCACAACCAGCCAGGGGTGGGAGTGGGGGGGCGGGCAGTGATGCTGCTTCTTTAGGATGTGAAGACTTGAGGGGTAGAGGAAGGCTATCACCTGCTCATGGCTACTGAACTACGCTGAGGATTTGAGCCCCCAACTCCTTCTAACCCTAACCCTCACTCTTCTAGAAGAGGTTGATGCAGAGTGGGATGGGGGATAGTGGCCCACAGTGCTCTCCTCTGTGCTGTGAGCGGACGTGTGACATGGACCCATGGGCTGTGGCTTCCTACATGTGCCACGTCCCAGCTGCCCTGTCACTGATCAGGCCTGGCGGCTGGCTCAGCACCACTGCCCTGGGCCAGTCCACAGGCCTAAAGCTGCAGATCTAAAGGAGCTGAGAGAGGATCTGTCGAGGCCCCTGGAACCAACCCCTGGCTCAGAAGATGTGTGCGCCCTTAGGTTTTGGCTTCTGGCGGCTAAAAAGCATCAGAGTAATTTTCATTTCTCAACTTCACAAGCAGTCAGTTGTATAAATTTGTTCCACTGTGGGCTCCTGATTTGTCACCCTGGTCTCATGTCAGTGTGTGACGCATCTGAGGAGAGCCAGCTGGCTGTAGGATTCTATCTAAATCACTTAGTTTCCTAGCTCTCAGTTTGCCTTTTTCTGTAAAGGGGAGGCTCTAACATGTATCTTCTCTCCCTCCCATCAGTTCCACAAACGTCAAAGTCATATAGATGAAATTATGAGCCACAAATACTTTGCATAGAATATTTGCAGACTTTATTTTTTCCATGCCAGTTTATCTTAGGAGACTTAAACCTTTTGGATTTCCAATTCTTTATTGTGTGTCTTTTAAAAAAAAAAAATATATTGCTGTAGGGTCTCACTACACAGCTTGGACTCATAGTGATCTTCCTGTCTCAGCCTTCCCAGTACTGCGGTTACAGGCGTGCGCCACCATGCCTGGGTTCAATGACCAGCATAGCAGGGGTCTGGCATGGAATGTAGTACCAGAGATGGAACACGGGTCCTTGTGCTTGCCAGGCAGGCACCTAGACCACTGAGCTGTCTCCCCAACCCTTTCAGTTGTTTGGTATCTCCCTAATTGCTTTTGGGTTTCTTCATATGTGTCATATGGAGAATGACCATGTGTTTTTGAAGCTTCATTTTTCAGCACATGTAATCAGAAGGGGGATGGCTGGATAGCTCCAGCTTCATCCTCTGAACCTACGTTTGTTTGGAAAGAAGCAACTCTGTCCCCCCAGTTCTCCGCTTCCAAGTAATGCATCATCAGACACCTTTACTCATATTGTTTTAAAGCAGAAGATGATGTGAATTCACGCTGTGAAGCAGACAGATGAGGCTCGTGGTCTTCGGCTCTCTGTAACTTCTCTTTCCCTCCCAGACCCTGGATGTCCTCCCTGGTGAGATGGCACCAGCCTTAGAGAACTGAAGAAGTGCTATGTCGGGGGCCTGCCACAGACAGCTGCTCACTGCTGCTGCTTTGCCTCAGCCTGCCTCACAGTTCTTGGGGACACTGCCTTCCCTGCCCATACCTCTGGGTGTCCTGGAGAAAGCTCGTGTGCAGGCAGCGTGAGCCATACCAGAATCCCATCAGTGAGAGAGTGCTGTGTCCTTGACCGGGCACAAAGTGCTTTATATCTAGCTTTCATTTTATAACTTCCTTCCCAGTCTGGGAGGTAGTGATTATAAGTCTACAAATGAGAAGAAGAAAGAGGAGGAGAAGGGGGACATGGGGTAAGGCAAGGAAGAAGGGGAAGAGGAAAGGAAGGGCGGACAGATGGACAGGCAGATGGGTGGATGGATGGGTGAACAAAAAATAAACAGCAGACTCAGCATTTAGTCTTTGGGGACAAAAAGTAGTGAGTTTGTGTTATGTCCCAGAGCTTGACGAACTTCTGCAAAGACTCAGTAAGTCTTGTCACTTGGGCCAGTCATACGCTTTCTGTCACAACCATTCAACCCTGCCTTGTATCGAGAAGCAGCCGTACACTGAAGCAAATGAGCATGGCTACGTGACAAGAAAACTGCAAAAACCACTGAGCTGGAGTTGGCCACAGACCTGTGTGCCGACCAACGTCAGCCCTGTAGACACTTTTTTTTCCTGGTTCTTTATTTTAATTGCACATCTCTGGCTGGTTGCTCATGAGTGTATCCTTTGTAGCCTTTCTTGGCAGTGACTGCATAAGCTATAAGCTATTTTTACAGCTTTTCTGATTTGCCTGATTGATTATAAGTGTTTTTCAAGTGCCAGGCAGCATGTCAGACTCATTTATAAACCATGATGCATTAGAGATTGTCACAGTTCCAGGATGGCACCTCTGCGGAGTGACAGATGAGGCCTAGGAACACGCAGCACTCTGCAGAGTCGGGTTTGTCAGCTTCAAGACAGGGATGATCCCCCGCCCTCCAATAACCACACTGGAAGTTGGTTGAGAAGTGATATGGCTAAGGTCAGAAAGCCTCCCTGGACTTGACCATCGGAACGCAGACCCTCACAGCCAGAAGCCGGGGCTTCTGTGCGGTTGATGATGCAGTTCTGCAGGAAGAGCAACCCTCAAGCAAAACAAATTCAAGCCAAGCTAAACTGAAACATGAGGTCGTGGGGAGTTGAAGAAAACCCAGCCCCAGCTGCGCCTCGCCCGCCCCTTACTTACACTTGCCCCTGCCAACTAAGCCTCGCTGGCCTCTCCTGTAAGGAGAAAGCGTTTAGAGCCCGCCCAGCCTCAGACCACGCCCCGCCTCTCGTTCCTCACCTGGAAACCAGCTGGCCCTAGCATCGCAGAGTTGGCCTTGTTCGAGGCCGCCACCCCGGCCAGGCTCAGGGCTCGCTTCGCGCGTCTCTGTTGCTTTTCTGCCTCCGTGGCCCCTGCCTCTCCTTCCACGTGCCACCCTTTATTATCCTGCTTCTGTAAAAGACTGGGGCCTGGTGCAAAGACGCTTTGATTCTCCGCGTCGCTATTTCGCCCTCCTGCCTCCTTCCTCTTCCCTGGTTCCCTCTCCCGTGGAGGAAGCTCAGAGTCTAGACTGAGGTCACTGCAGGGCTCCACAGCTGGCCAGCAGAGAGGGGAAGGCTGGCACTGTGTGTCAGCCCCGTCTGCCCAGAATGGCCTGCTCATAATTTTCCCTAGGGTCTGTGCATCATGCTTCTGTCAACATCATGTCCTTCTAACAAATCAATCAGCTGTAGACGGCCATGCTCGGCAGCTTTCGGTGTCCCACTGATGTCATCAGTACAGGGGGTGAGGCATCCGCTTCAGAGAGCAGGTGGCTGGGCTGGAAAAGAGGCGGGCCTGCTCTGGAGACACTCCGGGGTGAGGCCAGCTGAGCGGTTTCTTTCCTTAGGCACCTACTTGCAGCACACGTGTGGCCTGGACCCCAGTGCATGCTAGTGCGTTACATCTTATGACACAGCTGCGGTCGTATTGATTTTGGAGGGTTAGTTGGACTTTGCAGGAGTAGGAAAAGGGAGACGCGGACCTATGTCTGGGGTTTCATTTTGTTCCCATGGCACCCCGCGGGGCCTGTGCACCTCCTCAGCTCCAAGCAGCGCTTGTCAAGCAGTTGTACTGAGCCATGTGTAGAAGGCCAGGCCACCACCAGGAACAACATAGCAGGCACAGGAGTGATTACTGGGGAGAGGGACAGTTGTTTGGCTGAATTCCTGGCTGGGAAGGCTTTCTTCTGTGTGCTGGAGGTGGAGCCCTATTTCGAAGGCCTGCGGTAGGCATGTCATATAGTACAGTTACACGTGAACTTGTCTCCCATTCAGGCTATTCTTGAGGCTTGCTGAGGATGGGAGCTACATCTGCTCCGCTCCCCAGCCTAGGGTCAGGCACATGTTGGTGACAGAAGATGGGTGACACCGTTGCTTGGGTTTGCCTTTTCTCTGGGTCTCGCTTTCTGCCTGTAAACTAGAGACCTGATGCCATCTAGGGCTAGGATAGAGAGCGTGCCCCCTTCCGTGTACCTGCTGTGTGCACCTGGGCTGTGTTTCCATGGCTCTAACACGTGGCTTGTTCACACAGGCTTTGCCTGGCACCCAAAAATAATTCCTCCAACTTCCTCTCCCCGCCTCAGTCTGGCTTTCTCATGGCACTTGCCCACATCCCAGAACCTGGGAGCGATGGGCTGATGGCGTCTCTGTGCGGGAGCACGGACCCTCTCGAGGGCTCTGTGTGTCTCGTCGCAGCCACGCTCCGGTTCCTGGGGTGGTGGCTCGTGCACGGCGAGTGGTGGATGCACGTCTGTGAGGAGCTGGGTGCAGGGCCTCCACAGGCTGCAGAGACGGCTCTACAAGCTGCACCGGGCAACGCCAATGAAATGCTGGGCGTGCATCCCGGACGTGCTGCGCCTGCGGCCCCAGTGTGACTCCTCCCACAGTTTTTCTGTGCACATATTGGCAGTCATTTTGTTCTATTTGGGTTTTCTTCAAAAAGAAGAATCCTGGCAACCTACTTGAAGAGAATTTCCAGGTGTGGAATTCAGCAGTGGCTCCACATTGCCTAGCAACTTCATGTGGGAGCCGCTCGGCGCGTGAGAGTGGTGACAGGTTCCACTGGGCGTGTGGAGTGTCAGAGAGGAGGGCAGCAGGGAGGGAGGATGGGGCTTTCCCCGGGCAGAGCAGCGGCTGGGCACCCCCGGGAGGGTCTCTCCACGGTGTGACTCCTCAGGGAACCTTATTTCCTCCACACCTCAGGGCCTGGCCCCGCTCCCCCTCCTTGCTCGTGCTGTGACAGGCATTTCCTGCTGGGCACATGGCCCAGTCTCTATTTCTGAGCAACTCCCTGTTTCTGCAACCCTCATTTTGACCATCAGAGGATCACTTATTTCCTTTTTCTAGGTGCAAAAACAGAGAATAAGACCACTATCTTGGCTTGGTCTGCCTGGCAGCTTCCCATCCTTATGGCAAAACACCCTGCTGGGGCAATTTCCAGACCGGAGGTTGGTCTTGGCTCGTGGGTGCAGGGGTTCAGTCCATGGCGGTCAACTGGTTCCACAGTTTCCAGGTCTGTGGTGAGGTTGGGTATCCAGCCTGTGTAGGACAAGCCAGCTCCCCTCATAGCCGCCCAAATCAGAGACAGGGACAGGCAGGGCTGGGACCCGATGCAGATCCCAAAGTGACACCCGCACAGCCCAGACTCTTCAGCAGGCTGGACTCCCTAACCTTCCGTGACCTCCCAACAGTTTCTAGTGAGGGATGGATCTCTCCCAGTCCCCCACACAGCCCTTCTTCTTTGCATGAGGGAGCTGGCGCCATTCCGAGCATCCCCCTTTCAAGACTTCCTCCAGCTCTCCCTCCGGAGGGCCTACTCTCCACACACTGTCACATCAGGAGTGACTTCAGCATGGAGACTGGGCATGAGCCCTCAGCCTGTGCAAGTGCCACGGCTAGCACAGGTTTGCCGGCGTCCTGGCCCTGGGCCCCACAGGAGGCCCTGCTTCTCATGGCTCATCAGCGACGCCACGTTCCTTGCAGGCCAGGCCCAAGGCTTAGCTTCTGTCTCAAGCTGGTCTCTGCTGTGCTCCTGAGGCGTCCTGTGTGCCGCCATGCAGTGGGCGAGACAGAAGACAGCCTTTGCTGCCAGAGTCGGCTGCCGTGAGCTCAGAGACCTGGACGCTGTTGCTGGCCACCGTGTCCTCAGCGCAGCCGTGCGCCGCCGGAAGGCACTACCTAGGCGTGCGAGCATCTCGGTGGGGACTCTGGCTGTGGCTCTTCTAGGAGGCTCCAAAGTGGCTTTGGCCCGATGTCCTGGGAAGGTGGGGTCCCTGGGGGTCGTGTCCAGAGAAATGAAAGGGAGTGAGTACCTGAACTGTGTCGCATTCTGCCCACTCCTTTCTGCATGGTTTACCACACTTAAACTTCCCCAAAATTCAGAGAGAGCTG
>PVKN010036893.1:0-11346 GCA_004027915.1 Capromys pilorides
GTTTGCAATAAAATTTTGTTGGACCTTACTTGTATTGCAGAGAAAAATGAGGCCCTGTAGCCAGGCTTCAAAGCCAGTTTACTTACTTGTAATTATCATGTAGTTTTATATCAGAGTTTAGTTTTCTCATTTTTCTGTCTTAATGCATATTAATTTCTTGGAAAATTTGAAAATTCCCCCCCCAAATAATTTCAGTTATTTGTGATCCAATTACATAGAGATAAATGCAGTTAAATGTTTGATGCATTTTTAAGTCTTTTTCATTGTATAAATATTAAAGGTATTTCATAGTTGAGATCATTCGGCATATATGGTAACTGTATCTTGCATTTTTTTCTCACTTTTAACGTCGTGAGCAATTTTTCCCATGGCATTAAAGACTGTCTTTTAAAATGGAAAGCATTTTGAGCTGTCAGCATAATTGAAAATGTTTTCTTGGTGTGACACATGTATCTTTGTAATTGGTTTGATTTAGTGTGCTTTATTTCAATAAAAATTCAGTATTATATTTTACAGATTGGGGTGGGGAGTGGTATCTACTTCAAATTACCAGTCTTAGTAGAAATCTTCTAAATTGATTAAACTCCCCTGCTACATCTGATATACTGCGTTGACACTACAAATGCTTGCCAGGCACCTCTGCACATCCCTTTGGAAGTGCTGCAGATCTGGATAGTGTAATTCATTTCTGAGGGAAGAATGCCAGTTCTTAGGGCTTCCAGGCAGGATGTTACCCATTTTGTTCAGTTTTGGGATTTCAGTGTCCCTCTTTCTCCAGGAGACGGTAATTCTGGTGGAGCACATCTACAGAGGGCCCTGACCTGTGCTGGTGGATCAACAAGTATACCTTCTCGCCTAGAGGCCTAGCTCTTCACAGGGCATGAGGTGCTGGGAAACCAGTAGAGAGTATAGACGGAGCCTCAGGCCACTGGCTGCTGGACAAGCAGTGAGATTGACTGGGCTGGCATCTGTTCTTTCTGCCTGTGTGTGACCTAACTGTTGGGAAACTGGAACTACATGTAATAAATCCTGCAAATAGCATTTTCTTATACCCGAAGCATGGACTTGGAATGACAATAATAGTTATGTGCTACTTTTAATAATTTGTTTGCCATGTAACTTGCATTCTTATAACCTGGACTGTAAACTTGTTTTAGCTCCAGCGTGAGTTTTCAAAGTATGGTTAAATCATCCTAAACTTTTTTTCTACTCCTGCACTAATTTTAAATGAATGCAGAAACTTTAAAATAATGAGTTTATTTCTCTTGTATTAAGCATTTGAGACTTCTCTGTCTAATCATACGTGTTCTGCTTTTTGTCAATTGATACTCCCATAGCCATTCTGAAAAAAGTGTTTTTGGTAGAAATTAAGTTGTATATCCTCTGGACATGCAACTTAGTCTTTTTAGTTCTAAAGCATGTTTAGATATTCTGTACTTGTATAGGCTTGATTATAAGTTAAGGTTTTCCAAAGCATCTATAGTAGCTGTCATTGGTTTATAAAATAAAATTTGGGCTGTTTAAAAATGCACTTATTTTTTGGTTGTTAATATTTTTTTGACACTTGCAAAAAGTTTTGGGGGAAAATGAGTGGATCAAACTTTGAAAAGAGTCTCACAGCTTAGATTAGGTAATAGGTAATATTGCACATTATGATTTTGAGTTATTAAATCTTAAATCTTAACACTCAGTGGAGGAAGACTGGTTTTCTAGAATTTACTGGGGAATTTTCAAATTGGCCAAATTGATGCTTAATGTATTTAAGTTTTGTAGTCCAGTTGTAATAGAATGCAGAATGCTTTATGAGCCTTTGGCATTGATCCTTAGTGAGGCAGAAGAGCAGCAAGGATGGGGTTTGTTGATTTTTTCCTGTGATTTTATTTTATTTTTTTTGTGGGACCGGGTTTCAAACTCAAGACTTTGCACTTGCCAGACAGGCACTTGTGCCTTGGAGCTATCTCCCCAGCCCCTTTCCTGTGATTTTAAATGAGAGGGTATCCTGAATTAAATGAAGTAGCCTAGTTAATTTCCTGGTTTTTCAGATAAGGATGACCTTGTCTGTTAAGGGCTGTGTGGAATTAGGATAAAGGAAGGTACAGCTCTCTTTGCAAAGTTCAGTTTTCAGTATAGATCTTAAAAGAAGCCAGTTGGGGATCATGGAGTTTTAAATATGATAGTATTGCTTTTAGATGAAGTGAACTGCCAGGAGCCTGAGTATCAGCTACTGAAAATCAGTAGCTGAGCGCTGATTTCAAAATGTAGAGTAGGGCTCTGTTCTTTCCCTTTCCTTTCTTTGTTTCTTGAGGCATTGTTTTTCAAAATTCAGTATTACATTCTAGGCATTAAATTCAGTCCATTGGAGATTTTTTTTAATAAAGGACCTTATAGAACGAGAGGATTGTGTTGTAGAAGAATAACCCAAAGTGTTAACCCTTCCCCCCCCCCCCCCAAGAAGTCAGGGGTGTTGAGGGGAAGTGCAGTTCCTTTGATATAATTCTGAAATGTCCAGAAGGCAGCTAGAAATACAAGTGCGTCTTTGAGTGCCCAGGCCAAGTCCATCCCTAAGGTCCAATCTTGGGAAATTACCTTGGGCAAGCTAAGGGGATGGAGAAACTCATTGTATTAGTTGCCTGTCATGTAGTAGAGAAGCCTGCAGAGGCCACTGAGAAAGGAGATGGGAGGATGGAGAACAGAAAGGAGTGGAGAGTTTCAAGCAGGAGGAAAGACGAGCCAGCAGGGATTCACGCAAGGAGAAATAGAAGTAGGTAGCGGTAGCTTCTGCAGAGGTGCCAGAGGAGCTTGCAGCCTCAGGCAGTAGGAATGAGCATTAGAAGAGAAGCACAGACCTGATTTTGGAAGGCACTGCAAATCTTTGGTTTTGGTAGTACATGATTCAGACTTTAGGGCGTAGGGTAGGGCAAAGAAGACAGAAAGGGAGAGCATTTTAGACTAGGCCTAAGAAGCAGGCTGTCCCTAAACCAGTGATGGTACATGTGCCGTAGCAGGCTGTTTTTGTCACGGAAAGCTGTAAAAGGTTTGTTTCTCATTGAACCAGTTCAGGCCTTAAGAGGAGCAGCTTGACAGTGAATAGGAGTATAGACTCCACTTGAGTGCTTATCTCAGCTCTCGGTTACTGCCTGTGGGCTTGGGTGCAGTAGTCGTGGTTTAAAATATAACTATCTGCAGAATAGAGTAATACAGTGTCATGGGGTTAAATATTTAAAAAGTACATAGTATAATGGCTGAAAAAATTCCAGGATTTACACTTTTTGTTCAAGATAGGGTCTCACTGTGTTTCACTGTGCAGTTCAGGCTGGCCTTGAGCTCATTTTTGTAGCCCAGGCTGATTTCCAACTCACCCTGATCTCCTGCCTCACCCTCCCAAGTGCTAGGATTACAGGTGTGCACCACCACGCCCCACCCCAGCATTTATAGTTTTTTAAATGGGTGCTGGTCTCTGAAAGGTTAAAGAGATACAGAAAAATTTCTCTGATCACCAGAGGGAATGACAATCCTCTTCTAGGGGAGAGCTGTGAAGGGAGCTGGTTGGATTCGTGCAGACAGGGAAGTGGGAGACTGCTGGAGGAGGGAGTTGAGCTCTGAGCAGTCCAGCTGAGAGGGAGAGTGGACCTGTAATGGCAATGGTGGAAGGTGGTTGGAAATTATGGGTTGACAACGTTGCCCACAGGGTGTTGATAAAAGAATGATGTCAGGGGAATCTAGCATCTTAGCAGTTTAGTGTTTACATTTTTATAATGTATTTACAAAACTCAAAATGGGCCCACTGTCATATCTCTAAACTTATTTTGAACCTTAGATACAAATTTACTATTTGGAAACTTTATTTTTTAGTGACAAAGTTTCACTATGTAGTTCATGCTGGTCTTGAACTTGCTATATAGTATAGGATGGCCTTGAACTTGCAGTGATGCTCCTACCCCATCCTGAGTGCTGGGATTACAAGTGCCACACCATCCCTGTCTGGAAACTTTGGTTAGACTAGATATAAAATTAGTCTAATGGGGGAGGAAGTTGTGAGGGAGGGGGATATATGGGATGGATATAATAAAAATATATACTACATTGAAATTCAGTATTCTAGAATATTAGCAGGTGCTGATAATAAAATAAAAAATTGGTTTCACATTAGCACAATCCCTAGGTGAGACTAGAATAGTATAGGGCCAAATTGGCAAGTCTGGAAGTCCATGGTCCGTGTCAGTAGATTTTTTAAATGTAACACTGTTTTATATATGCTGCCCTGATTTACACCTTTCCCAGATTTATCTAGGCATTAGGAAATAGAATACAAATCGATCTCTAAGATTTAAGTAATGAATATTCAACCATAAATGCTGAAGTATGTTCTGGATTTAATAAGCTTGAAAGCAAAACTGCAAGATTCTTTGCCCCACTCCTCCATTTTCCTTCTTTAGGGATTGGAGAAGATGATGCCTCAGGCTGTCCTTGGGAATCTATCAGATACGGTCCAGGTGTTGGGTTATCATAGCCCCATGTGTCCAGGTTACATCCACTTTGTGCCTGTTGTCCCAGGATTTTTTTGTCATTTTGAGACAGGGTCTCGCAGTTCAGTCCAGGCTGGCCTTGAACTCACTTTGTAGCCCAGGCTGGTCTCGAACTCACCTATCCTCTGGCCTCAGCCTCCCAAGTGCTGGGATTACAGGCCTGCGCTACCATGCCCAGCTTGATAATTTTTAACAGTGATACTTTTTCAGGCTTGACAGTTTACTTTTATAAATGACATATTACAGTTAATGTATCTAGAGGGGATGTTGGACTAAGTCTACTTGGGCCTAAAAATGATTTCCTGCCTCTGCTGTGTGTACCACATACACAGACATGTATCAGATCTGTCAGCGTGGTGACCTGGATAAACACAATGTCCTGTGTTTAAAAAAAAAGTCCTGTGTAAAGGAAAAACTTTTTTTCTTTATTTATAAGTGATGTATGGTACCTACCTCATAGAGTAGTAGAAGGGAGAATTTCTTGAGATGTTTGTACACTTGGCCCAATGTTCAATGCATAATACGCATTTTGTGATTACTGTTGACCGATACTAGAAGTATTGGTAATACTAAATAAAACACGTCAAAACCAGGTGGTTCGTTCTTTCAGGGTAAAACTTAGCAACTCACTGGTGATCTTTTGGGAAAAGAAATGACAGGCATCCTTTTACACTATGACAGCATGGAAAGTAAAGTGGGTTGCTTTCAAAAGGGTTGAATAATTGAGCAACTCTAAAACCTCTTTTCTTCTTCCTAGGTCTTAGTGGTGCAATGGCTAGTATAAGCGTGCGTTCGAGTACCCCAGGCTCTCCTACACATGTAAGCAGTGGATCGAATGCTAGTCGAAGGAGAAATGGACTCCATGATGTCGATTTGAACACTTTCATATCAGAAGAAATGGCACTCCACTTGGACAATGGTGGAACTAGAAAGCGTACCTCAGCCCAGTGTGGCGATGTCATTACAGACTCACCAACCCATAAACGCAACAGAATGATCTAAACTGCAAACATTTTCACACCCACCATGCTGCTTGAAAGCCACTTGATCCTAAGCGTATACTATTATTGCAAAGGAAACATGAGGCCATCTTCCCTTGTTCACTGTTTGAGACAAGTGAATTCTTTAATGGTTGCCATAAAAGGAAATTCTAAGAATTTACAGTAGATGCCTCTTGTAACTATGGCTTTCTCAAAACTATAATCCTAGCAGAGAACATCAGGTATCGTGTAGTGATTAGCAAGATCATCATAGGCAAACATATATCCGTTCCGAGGCTAAAAGTGACCTTAACTGTATTTATTCTCAAAGGGAAAGGAAATAATCAGATGTTTATTTGGCTATAGAATGCTGTTTTTTCCCCCCCTCCCCTTGGTCTATTTCCTATTGTGTTGGGTATTTTGCTTCAACAGTATTGCCAGGTTCCTAAAATTGTCTTAACATGATTTGGCTCTCTTGTCAAATCTGCAGGCCTCCATTTTTGCAGCTGCATTGTACCATGCACCTGATTTCTATTTAGTAACAGTGTGCAACGTCTAACAGTGTGCGCCCTGTTTTTAGTTTTCAAAGCAGTTTCTAATTCTGGTGATTTGTGTGATGTAAAGAGGTGCTATGATGGTCATGCAATTATTAATATTGAAACAATACAAAGAACTTTATTGGATTCAGTTTGTGTGTATTAGTGCTCTAAAAATAGCAATATTAAACAGCCCCATTTAATCCTGTAGGCTTCAAATACTCATTTTTAAGACAAGTACTACTTTCTAAGGTACTTTTCCTTACAGTAAATGTAAACAAGTAGACTGCATTCAAGGTGGCCTGAATGATCTTTGAGAATGGGCTTCAAATATTTTGGTTTCAGTGTTAGGGAGATGGAAGGTGGGATAGATATTCTAGTCTTTCATATCCTGTGTTGCATTTTTCATGGTTGGCCTACTTTGTGCAAGTTTTACTTGTAGTGGGTGGAAGATGATAAAGCTCTGTCTTATCTACTAATAATGTGATCACAAATAGCAAAATTAATTATTTCTATCCCTCCATTCCCTCTCCTAAGAAGTATGGAATCTCATTCTAAAAAGCGTGGAATCGCATGGAGGTTCTCTAGGTGTTAGGTAGACCTAAATAAAAGTTCTCAATAGAGTCCTCTTTGAGTAAAATATAAGACCTCTGTAGCTACAACTTTTTAGAGCATGTTTCATCTTCATTTTTAATATCTTGAACTGAATGGTAGTCATTTTTAGATGAAGAACTGATGTCAGCCTGCCAGGTACTGTAATTTATTCTATCCTATTATATATCAAGTAGGACAGTGAAAAATGTTTCCTTGCAAACCTGTAGTCCTATATCAGTTATTTCTTATTTTTATCCTTAAATGACCATTGCAAATCAGTGTAAGGGTTTTTCCAGTAATTACAGCACTTTGTTAAAGTTTGCAATTTCTTCAGCTATTTAATATCTTTTGTGAAGAAACTTTGCCGAGTTAACCATTATTAACTGGGTGGGATGTGAATGGAATGTTAGACATGTGTGAATTGAAGTTCTGTATTCTTTATAGATATAGCCCTTATTTAAAACAATGAAATCCATATTCAAACTAGGAATGAAAGTGAGGTATTTCTAAATTCTTGCAAAAGTGTATTTTTTGTTTGTTTGACTATAATAGCAGGAAGAATTATAGCAATCTGTCATTTTACCTGAAATGGACAAGCCTATGTATTATGAATTTTTTCAAGCTTCCCTTTGGAATATACCAAGAAATGCATTTGGAGTTAATCATTGCTTTTCTGTCATTGTAAATTTAGATTCTGGAATTGTTTTTGGTGATGTGATGGCATAGCTCACAAGAGGCCAGAACTCTATATAGGATTTGGATATGGAGGATCACAGATCTAATCTTTCCCTTTTTACTTTGGTTCTAGCTCCTCTTTCCAAGTTGAATAATAATATATTTGGTTGTTTTGTTTAAGTTGGTGCTCTGAAGCTTAATCTTAATACCCTTTAATCTCAATTGTCAAATTTTGATAAAATACGTGCCATTTTCTTTGGTAAGAGAAAGCAGGTCTTAATGTCTGCCAGAATACAATTTATATGCCTTTTGGCTCCATTAAACTTTTTAAAAACTTTAGCATTTGTTACTTTCTTCCATTGCATTAAATCTCAAGTACTACTTGTTACCTAATCCCAACCTCCTCTCCTCTGACCTGTTCTTTCATATACCCCCAGAGACAGGGCAGTGATTTCTAATTTTAGGAAAATGTAGTTTTCAACTTAGTTCACAATCTTATGGAAACTATTCTTTGGTGTAGTTTAGATGTGAAGTAAATCATAGAAGATTGTGTACCTATATAGTACTAGAAAAATCACGTTCACTTTTCAGTTTCCGGAGAAGTGTAGGCTGAACTTAACCTAACGTTTTAGTGGGGTGGGGCAGGGATAGAACCTCTTCATCTTGAGGTGGGGTCTAATTCTTTTCAGACTGCTCTTTAGTTCTGTTCCTATTGCCCTGACCTCGGCACAAGCAGGATTGAATTAATGGCTGAAATATTAAAAACTTCATTATAATGTTTAGTATTTTACAGAGCAGAGTTAAGAGGGACAGTGTTTGGCTAACTCTAAATACAGGAAATCAAATTATTCAGTGTGGCTCACTCAGCTGAAATATTGAAACACACCTTAAATCATACAATGAATAAATCATTTAAAAAAACCCAAAAATCATGGGCCTTGTTTGTTTTTGTCATATCTGAATAGTTTTGTTTTTTGGGGGCACTGGGGATTGAATCTAGGTCCTCAGGTGAGCTAGACAAGTAATTGCATTTTGTCACTGTGCTAACTTGGTGTACCCCCAAGTAAATGTTTCTGTTTTGGTCGTTTTGAGACACGGTCTCACTATGTCGTTCAGGCTGGTCTCGAACTTCTGCTCCAGCCTCCCAATTGCTGGGGTTACAGGTGTGCGCCAGGCCCAAGTAACTTTGATAGACTCAAATGAAGTAAGTTTTTGAACAGTAGCCTGGTGATTTTTTTCTCAAGGGCTATAAGAACTCAGTGAATTTGAGTGATTGTGACCATGCCCTTAGGGTTTCCATTCAGCAGTGTTTGTAGCAAGGGGGCCACTGTCTGATGAAGGTGCAAGATACTAAGAGGTGATTTTAGAATATGGACTTTACTTGGGGACATAGGCAGAACTAATTTTAAGAAATTATTATGAATGTGAATCATTGTTTCATGACTATACTGCTGGCAATTTTTTAGTGACATCATAGTGGCTATCAGCAAATTAAACTCACTGGATTATATTTTATGCAGTGATTGACTAGCTGTTCATCCATTCGATGGGTTACTGTAATATGTTGGGAATCTGCAGAGGTAATATTTTCTTGAAGTGCCTTGAAGCAATCTGCCACAGGAAACATGTTTTAAGATTATTAAGAGTTCTAATCTGGTATGTATAGTACCTGTTTTTCCCCCTTCTTGAAAGCTGTGCCAGCTTTAATAAAAGTTGAGGTTCCCTATCCCCGTAGCATCATGCTACCTTCCAGACTCCAGTCTGGAGCATTGGAAATGTGATTTTTTTGTGGGACATTTGAGAGAGGAATAGCCCTGGACTCAAGCCAGTATCACACATTACATTGGAACGCTAGATAGGGCAAGATTTTGGGTTGACCTATGAGGAACCTGCTTGTTCTTTGGGAAGTTGATTGGATAGCAGCTTATGATACAAGTGAGTTTTTAGATGCTGTGGTTTTGAGGCTGTCAGCAAAACTAGAACATTTTGTCTGTATTTTGCCAAGCTTTTAGTGATCTTTCTTTGTGCTGATTAGTGTCTTAAAGATTTGAATTGGTCTAGGGAGATAGCTCGATAGCTCAGTGGCATAGGTGCCTCCCTGGCAAGCACAAGGTCCCAAGTTCAATCTCCAATTCCACAAAAAAATCAGTCAATCTATAAAATTCCAGCCACACAATAGCTTAGGCTGTTTTTTAAGTTGTGTGTGTAGCTGAGTATGGTGAATTTGACTGAGTAGGATTCATTTAAATAGGTGGCCTTTTAAGTCCCTGTTTCTTAATAATTTGTCATCTGCCAGCTTCTGGCTTTTTTCTTTCTTTCTTTTTTTTTTGGTGTTGCTGAGGGTTGAACCCAGGGCTTTGTGCATGATGGAAGGTATGAGGTCTAACACTGAACCACATTCCCAGTCCCTAGGGTAACTTCCTTTAGAGGGAATGGCTGGTGCAAAGGAATTCTTACCAAGAAATAGTTCAAGTCACCAGTTAGTACTTCCATGGTGGTAAGTGCTTGTCAGCCTGCCGTGTAGCCATTGTTGAGTATCAGTACTTCATCAGTGGAAGTGATTTTTATGACTTTTTAATTTCTTATAGAAAGGAAGCTAATGCTCTTGTTAGGTGAGTCTGAATGTTAGCTCCATCATTTGGCATGAAGATCTGGGTCAGTTTGGCTTTCTGGGCTTAGATCCTTCATCTGTAAAAGGGGTATAGAAAAAGATGCTAGGCTTCGAGCAAGAATTAGTTGAAAGTTAATATGCTTTCCTTTGAGTGAAGCAAGCCTGTGAGAATCTGGAGCAAACCTGAGAATTTATTTCAGTATTGTGCCATCTGTTTCAGTGTGGCATTGAAAAGTTAATACTTAGGGATTTTTGTCAACAAAATGAAATGATCAGACATTAGTGTTTAAAGCCCTTTTAACTTGCCCCCCTCCCTTTCTCCTTTGGAAGGGCAGAAACTGAATCATTTTGGAGGAAAAACCTTTCAGTTTTCTATATGTTTACAAGTCTTTCATGTATGTAGCTGTTGAAGTAGGCTACTTTGTTGGTGGTTGTGTAGGAGTTAGTGTTGAATAAAGCACATTAGTATCAAAAGTCATTGTGGGAGACTGGAACTTGCAGATCTAGCTTTGAAAACTGCCTACACTGTATCCTGGAGGCAGTTCAGAAACGGTGGTGGATGGACGGCAAATGAGGAGAGGCTTGTGTGTGCTGCAGAGTGGCTAGGGCTTGTGTACACATGAGATTTTATTTTACAAATTGACATCGCAGGTGGCAAGTCTAGGGTGTATCACTTTTTGTACTTCATTCTGGGAGGGAAGCCATGCCTTTCTGACCCACGACGAGCATGTTGCTATGTTGGCTTGTGTGCTGCTGCCCGAGCAGCAGGCTGCTCTTGTTTGTGAGGGCTGAGACGTTCCTTTGCCTCTGGCAGGCGCCTGCCTGTAGAGAACTGGTCATTAGTGGAACTGCCTTGGGTAGGCCTGGGGTTTATCCACCTTCTGCTACTAGAAGAGCTCTACACTTACCCAGCCCTACCTGGAAAGAATTTGGGGTAATTGGGCTGCTTGGGGATCTGGAGGTCATAATCCAGAGGTGCTTCGTAAGTGCAACAAGGCGTGTGCCATTTGTAAGTTGGAGCTTTGAGGAAGGAGTCTCAAACTGTTTCTATGTATTTCTTAGGCATGGTATCCAGGATAGAAATCCTGGAGGAGAGCATTTCCTGTCAAACTGTCTTTGAGCATGGTGCAAAGAACCTAAGAACCTGATCTGATCAAGCCTTCTCTGTCTCTTCTCCCCATGGTGAACCTCAAGATCACAATAGTTGAGATCACAATGGTAGTGTCAATTTGTAGGTGTACTTAAAACTCCCAAGAGATTTTGATTTTTCTTTTTAGGGTACTTGGGGCAGTATATATATTGCATAGATCTGAGTTTTATACATGTACATGTGGTTCATGATGTGTTTTGCCCATTTTGGGATTTCTTAGACGTTTTAGATCTGTGAGGAAAAGTAATTGCCATTAGGACCTGTTGTAAGTGCA
>PVKN010036894.1:0-11348 GCA_004027915.1 Capromys pilorides
GCTATGCAGCTCAGACTGGCCTTGAGCTCACTTTGTAGCCCAGGCTGGTCTCAAACTCACAGTGATCTTCCTGGCTCAGCCTCTCTGAGAGCTACAATTACAGGAGTACATCACCAGGCCCAGCTGATGTTTTTTATTATAAGATATCTGAACTAATTTGAAATAGAATTTTCACTGCTATCTACTTGACAAAAACTCCTAAATATTTTTTGCTTATGTAAATGCTATTATAATGCATTTGTTTTGCTATCTGTTAAATCATTACACAAGTAGGAGTCAGCAAGAGAAATGCCAACATTAGAGACATTTCTTACTGAATGATAGTTCCATTCCCATGACCAGGTCATTAAATAAGGAACTCTATGCAGTACATATACTACAACATTCAGAACAAAGAAATGGTCAAGGAAACTCCAACCTGATGACTGCTTTTATTTGGATAACTCTTATATGTAGCATTGTAATATATAACAGGACATAAAGCTACAGTACTGTACTGGAGAAGCCTCTATAAGGCTGTGCTGCTGCGCACATTCTTGCATCATAAGTCAACACGTGGGCCATAAGTCCAAGCTGTGATTCTAAGTCTTAACAGTCTAAGGAGTCACCTAGAAAGAAAACATTCTCTCAGGCTTTCACAGAGAGCAAACTGGTCAAGCAATGGCATGGCTCATCCAGAGGGCTGACACTGACAAAAGATCTACAAACTGATGTACATGGTTTCAGGGTAAATCCTGAAGGGATTTGACTGACTTTGTCAGATACAAAGTTACATTTTTTGTTATATAGGTCTTGCTTTATCTTGGTCTTAATCATCCAGCAGAAAAGTATAACCACAAAGTATAAAAAGTAAAGCTATATTAATATGCTGTGCTGTAAAAGGCTCAAATCAACAACTTCTGACATTGCCAGTTCTGCTGATAATACACTACTATTAAGGATTATTGGACTATATTGGGTTACTTTGCTGAATTCACGCACCTATAATATTTGAATGGCAATGAAACACCTATCTCTGACAAAACAAAACAAACAAGGGAGAATAAATGAAGGACCATTTTGTGGTAAAAGAAAAAAAAACATATACATGTATACAAAATAGGATAGCTATACTGCTACTTTCTCTTAGTTCAATGAGAAGAAAGATTTGTACTAATAGTGTTTAGACAAGATATCATGTCTGCATCTTGTACAGTGAATAACTACTACAAAGACAACAATATGCAATGTATTAATTATTATAACTGTCCTACTAACCTATTTTGGGGCTAGGGATATGGCTCAGCAGCATAAGTGCCTGCCTGGCAAGCACAAAGTCCTGAGTTCACTCCCCAGTACCTCAAAACAAAACAAAACAAAAAAAGACACCACAACCTACTAACCTGTTTTGAAACTGTCTCATTGCTATTTCTTTCTCATTAAAATTAATAAAAAAATAAAATTAATAGAAATAAAGAAGTAAGTCTTAACAGTCATTAAATGGTTCAATCGTTAAATAAGGAACATCTGTATTACCAATACATAGTTATTCAGCCTAAAGCAAATGGTCTGCCTTACCTGTGGTGTTTATACAATACACTGGACTATAAACGCCAACTTTCCTTTCCCAAGGTAGTTTTGCTTTAGCTTTTAAACAATAAGTCGTCTCTGGTGAGAGGTTATAAATTTTTTTTGTGTAATGCTCTGTTTCAATCTGTTCCAGTTCCTTTGTTAAAAAAGATAAAGTCAAATTTTAGAAATCACTTATCTTATTTTTCTCCATATCAAACAAAGGCAAAAAATCATGCTTACTTCTACATGTGAAGAGTTTTTCCAGAAATCTAAGCTGAATACAAAGCTTGTAGCAGCCATATCCCATATGGAAGCATTATCTTTTTTTCCAGGATGGAAGAGGTATATTGTTATTGCTGTATCTTCAGCTTCTAAACGTACTTCTGGAGGACCAAGGCGGGCTGCACAAATCAAAACAATGAATACATAGCTTTGCTAACACCATGCCCTAACATTTACTCCACAAGTAATTAATGTGAGTGATGCACAGTAAAACAGGAAACTTCATAGGTCTTGCACTCCAGAGGGACATATGGCAAAAAGTCTCAGATACAAACATACATACATGTGGTACTATGTGTGCTATAAAGAAAAATAAAGTAATGAGAGGGAAAAACAATGGTAGTAACTGCTATTTTAGGTAAGTACCCAACAAAAACTTTCAGGAAGAAACATTCAAGCTGAGTTCTTAGTAAAGAGAAGGTTAGCCATGCAACTATCTAGGAAAAAAGCTGCCCAGGCCAGGGGGATGAAACACAAAGGCCCTATGATGGAAATGAGCTTCACATTTTCAAGACACAATGGGGGACTAGGAAGGTTGCCAGTGCCAAAAGAGATCAGAGAGGTAGCAAAGAGGCCAGAACCTGTGGAAGCATCAGAGGGCGGAGAGTGGTTGAGGATGTCAGGAAATGAGCAGGCAGACCCACTCCCTACGGCGCAGGCGAGGAAGTGTGTCAAGACGACCACAGGGGCACTACGGAGCAATGAGCCAGAAGAGGACTGGGAAGGCACCTGCACTGGGAGGTGCAGTGAGGAAGAACAGAGCTTGGTGACAGAGGGAACACAGGAAAAAAAAGCACAGGAGAGTTCGGCTTATTCTTTGTTGAGTTTTGGGACAGAGCAGTGTCTTGAACTTTACGGTTTCAGGATCTCTTTATACTTTTAAAGATTTTTTTTTTCTATTTTTTAATGTATTTAGTACAGGGTCTCACTACACAGATCAAGACTCGTGATTCTTTTGTTGTCAGCCTCCCAAGTGCTGGGATTACAGGCGTGTACCATCATGCCCAGTCTCAGTTGCAGTCTCAGCGTGCCCTGGGGGTGGGGCTGGCACAGCAACTGAGGATCAAACCTGAAGCATCCCCCCTCTGCCTAAGCAGGTGCTAGACAGCTGCTGAGCTATCTAGCTGGCCCTTAAAGAAATTATTGAGCCTCCCTGGAAGCTTCTGTATATATGAAGCATGTCTTTTGATATTCAGTATATTGAACATTAAAACTGATAAAATTATACAATATTTATAAATTCATTAAAATAACAATGATAAACCCAAAACACAGTTACGGTTTTTTTCTTCCCAAAATGAGAAAATTCAGAAGTGTGGTACTATTTTAGTTCTTTCAAATCTCTTTAGTGCATGTAGATGTGGTAGCTGCATCTAGTGAGTTACCACATCATGAATCTAATAGCCTCTTTTAGAATATTCTACCATCCAAAAGACATAATAAAAAAGGCAATTAGGTCTCAGAATAATAACAGAGTAATTTCACAGTGATGAGAATGGTTCGGTCTTTGTGGATGTCCTGAAAAGGTCTTGGGAACAATACTTTCAGACCCACTTCTTCTGGGAAGGCAGAAACACACAGCCACAGCAGCTGGAAGCATAGGCTTTAGGAAATCTTCATGAAAGCTAGGAGATATTACATTATGTAAATGAATGGGTTTGAAAAGAGAATGGTTCTGGTAGCACTTACTAAAGAATATAATTCAGTCAGTCCCTATTCTTACCTTTTTGAAATGGTATGAACGAGTTGACATAATACCACGAAGAAGTGCTGTTTTCTTCTTCTGCTCTTATACGCAGTTTAATTTCTTCATAAAAATTTACCTCATGTAGAAAGAAGTTGCATTTTGAACCTGTGATATGTTGACATCCAGGCAATTTCATCCAATTATCCATTTCTGATCTTTAAGATTTAAAAAAACCCCACACAATTGAATAAATGTGTACATGTCAAATATGTCTATTTGCTAATGTTCTAAAGATAGCTTACGAAGCTATTTCCTCTACTTGAGTTAATGGCCTGTTAACATTTTAGTGTACAGATGCTTCCATTCTGTTATGATACCTACAAGCCAAGTTACTACTTATGAAATGGAGCCAGACATATAGTTGTGACATTTTTATGCTCAAAATCCTTTCACTGCACAATGTCACCTGTTTCAAAGGGGAGAGGGGTCCAAAGGACTAACAAGTACTAACAGATAAGTGTACCAAGCTTTTTTTTTTTTCCTTTTTAATCAGACATTTGTACAGGGGAAAGCATACATTAATTACACATAGTTTTTGTACATGTGCTACCAAAGTGAGAATCACAAAGATAGCGTCAGAATAGCAGAGCAATCTACCACACTGTCACTAGCAGCCACAGAGGATATGCAAGGTATGTGGGATTTTCCTGGTTATAAAGGCAGAAGTGGATCGATTACTTAACCTTAAGCCCCCTCTACAAATCAGTCAAGACAGGAGTCAGAGGACAGCCCTAGATTGGAAATAGGGCCCAATGTGGCCATGGAAGAAGATCCATGTTGGAGGATGCCATGCTGGGACTGGCTGAAGGGCCATTTGGCTCCTCCTGTAGCTGAGCATCCCCCCTCCAGCTCATAGTCAAGAACAATGCAGAAGACAGAACTACCAGGTAAGAAAGGAGCCATTGTACACGTGTGTACTATAGTGGGTAGCTGTTCTACAGGAGCTGGTTCTGCTAAGAAAAGTGTAGTACCATGTGCCACCAAGCTCAGTCTCAGTAGCCCTCTCAGCATGCTCCAGGGGCAGGGCCGGCATGTCTCCAGGGATGGAGCTTCAGGTGGTGTGCCTGCCTAAGCAGGTGCTTTAGAATGCTGAGCTGACTAGTCCTTTCTTCTCCTTTTCTGAAAACAAAACAAATTTATAGCCTCCCTATAAGGGGATCCAGACATGTGTGGCTCTAGGATCCCAGGATGTCCTCAATCTACAGAGCAGAGCTGCCCCTCCACAGACACAGCTAATTTTAAAGACAGCTTTCTACCTAACTTCATGGGTTGCTGCATTAAATGAATTTCAAGTAGGGACATAAATGACCCACAAAGGAAAAGGAGATTTAGCGTTGGCTTTGAAATATAGTTGCGTAACTTCTGGACTATTTTGCATTTGTGGATCTTATCTTTTTGTAGTTTTGGGTTTATTTGCCTGCTCCAAAACCAAACAACTCCACTAGCTTCCTGCTCTTCACATTGTCTTATAAACTTCAAAAACAAACCTAAAATGTTATCATGAGCAGATGAATTCTCCTAGTGGAATTGGTCAGTCTGAAAAGTCTGAGACTTTAACATTAGATTCTATTTCTTAAAAAGGGGCAGGGCTGGGGAAGGTGGCATGTGCCTATAACACAGCTCCATGGGAGACTGAGGCAGGAAGGTTGGGAGTTTGAGAGTAGACTGTGAAACTTAGTGAAATGCTACCCCAAAGTAAAAACTAAAAAGGACTGGGGCAAAAAAAAAAGTTTAAAAAAAGGCTGTGGAAGTAGCTCAGCACAAGGCCCTGGACTCAATCCGTACTGTGAAACACATCACACATATATACAGACAGACAACGCAAAAGGGCAGGGGCTGAAAGTGTCACTCAGTGGTAAGAATCCTGGGTTCAATCCCTACCACTCCCCTGCTTCCCCCAAATAATATGGCCTTAACATGGTTCCAACCCATCATCATGCTTTCTGTCTTCTTTCCCATTCCAAGAGTTGATCCTTTATTAAAATGCTTCTGCATTTAAAGATGCTAATGCAATTGGAGCTACTTGTATATTTTCTTAAAAAAATTCTTTATCACATACAATAAGTAGACCAGTGCAGAATGTGATTTGAAATATGAAAATATAAGTGATGTAGATTCATTTCCTAGAACCAGTTTAACAATAAAACTTCATACCATCTTCATCCCTTCTATTCACTGAGGCAGTCTGAGAACACAGAAGTGTTCAGTTTAAAAGACATTCAGTATTTGAGGAATGAAAGAACAAATGCTACACGTCACAGCATAACCTAGTTCAGATGTTATAAATACTGATGTTTGAGATTGCATATAATCAGCAAGCACTGAAACTGTAACACTTCTCTATTCATCTGTGTATTTTTTTTTTAACCACTGGTATGTATATGCCCTATATTTAATAAGTACTTGTCTGCTGCTCATGTTAATCACTTTGTGACACTCTCCTGAGCACATTACATACAATTAATTATTCAATACTTAGAACAACCTACTGAATTATAAACATTGCCACTGGGCTCCAAAACACCTGGCTGGGCTGAGTTTCAGCTCATTTAAAATACAGGACTTCTTTCTGCTCTCACAAGTATCTTGGTTTGGATGATAAATTATGGTCATTTCTATTAACAGCTTGACTTAACAAGTAAATGCACGTGGCCCAGCTCAAGTTCATACTTCACTGTGCCAATACTATCATCTCTCCGGCTTGTAGTGTGGCATACACCTGCAAGGGAACTGTTTACAAAGCTAGCAAAACAAACCAGGATGCGCTGATATCAGGCAATGGATGCTCAAGTCAGAGTGGAAGGGTGAAAGGGTAAGAACTGAAGAATTCAGCTTAAGCAAGAGCACACGAAAGAAAGCAAACATGAAGAATGGTGCCCTACCCTTTGTGAGGAGTATCGTTAAATAAGGGTATCTGAAATAATACCTGCTATATCTAAGTCAGTTATTTAATATAAAAACTGTGAACTAAGGCAAAGAACAACTTGGTAACAAACATTACAACTCAACTTAAAGAAAATCCCTAAATGAATACATGTATATGCATAAAGGGACACATTCACACACAACCCTAAAACCGTGACATCTTAGTCTTCATAGCAAGTGACAGTGGTGTCACAGTGATGGCAGAACAAGTGGAAATTTGTTCTGAAGGCCCTAGAGCATTTTTCTTCACCATCTGTTTCTTGAACAGGAGGCTATGCATGGTGAGATAGGGAACTGACCCTGACCAGAGGACAAAAGGCTTGACTTTCTCAGCAGCGCCCCCTCGACAACACTGTCTCCTGCAGCCCCTTGCCTGCCAGTCTCTTGGCAACTATACAGCAGGAAGCACTAAGGAAGAGGTGATGAAACTTCATGAACATTTAGGCTTTGGGACTGAAGAGTACAATCAATATACTGATGTTCCAATCAATTTCTGATGTTTATAAATTGTATCTAAAACTAAGATACTGAGTAATAGAAAATATTGAGCATAAGGGGTTGGGTAGCCTGGTCTAAGACAGTGATAGGTCTTTCAGGATACTGTGCATATTCTCCAGATACGCTCTGGCTCAGATGCTAGTACATGTTTTTGTGAGTCCAGAACACCAGAGCAGAGAAGGTATGGGAAAGGGTGTGGAATGGAAAAGCTGTCTACCACCTTCATTCCTGAATCTCTTTTGCTTCAAAGATGAATTTGGTGAAGTCCCTAGACAAATGAAGTTATAAATATTCTGGAAAACAGACAAAATTTCTAATAACAGACAAAACGAAATTCTCCTAAACCTGAAAAGAAATTAGGATGTTAAAATTATAAAAGTCACCCAGCTCACTTAGCAAATCATTAAATTTCTTACGCTATATAATCTGCTGAAAAAGTCACGTTCCTGTGAAACTCTTGGCTCTGTGTCCACTTCAGGCTAAAGTCATCATCTATGATGGAGACCTCTACATCCTGAGGAGGCTTTAGACTTTTTCCATCTATAAAGGCAAGAAACAAAATATTTATATGTATATATTGTATGGACAGTTTTAGAAAGTTATTTTTCCGGTTATGTCCATGATTAAAACGTGAGTACATTTAAATATAGCAAGTATGAGATGTGAACAAAACAGTTAATGCTTAAATTTAAAAAAATCATTTAAGTAAAGGACATAATGCCATCAATCATCCTCAAAACACTATCACCTACCTCACACACACATACCCCATCATTCTTGCCACTTTGTGGAACAGTTCTGGAAGTCCTCTGTTTTTGGATACCACTATGAAGTGGCTCTGAGCAGTATTTAAACTAATCAATTGGTTTTCCATGTTTACTTGTGAGTCTGTTCAAGGCCTAGGCCCCTTGTCTGGAGATGGGCAGTGGATTCATAGTAGGTCAATTTTCCTGACTCAAAGGATAAGATAAGGCCACATAGCTAAGGACACCTGGCTCCAACCTCAATTATTTAGATTAAGACTGCAGCTGCAGGAATTGCATTCCTGTGATAAAGTCCTTCCTAGAGATAACATAGTTCTAAATTAGTGTGATATAATACTTAGAGAAGTGTTATATCAAGAAGTTCCTTGCAGGAACTTCAGGGTCTTGCCCAGATTTCTGCATTTTCTTCAGTATTCTCTGCCCTTTGTTTGCTAACTAAACATGGGCTGCCTAGAAAAGTTCTGGGTCGTAGCCACCAGAGAATCTCGAATTCTGTTAGAGGGTTTTGAAGCTCGTAGAACCTTACAATCATATTACTTGTCTCTTTTATTTAAGCCTTTGCTGTCCACTCTTTTGGGAGTGGACTGGGGCCTGCTCAGTCTGCAATAACTAAATGATAATATTAACCCAATACTCTTTCCTGAATATCTTGTAGTTGTGCTGTGGTGGCTGCCTCAATGCCCTGAATTGATTCAAAAATTTACCTTTCATGGTCATTGTGAGTCTGGGGAAGAGTCAGAAGTTGCAAGGGGATAGATCTTGTCAACAAGGTAGATAAAGACACACAGTAATCGTTTTATTTGGCAGCAATTGATATAAACATTTGATTGACAAGTGGTGATCAGAAGATATCATGAATATTTGTATTAAAAATATATTACAGTAAAAGACATAGGCCAGTAATATTCCTCAAAATACCCTCCCTTATTTTGAACACACTTTTGCTATGATTCTTGGTAACTGTTTTTTACTGTACTTGTTAACAAATTCCAGCACTCATTGTATTTATTGATCACCCCCTGAGCACAGTAGTCCCTCCTTATCTGTGAGAATGATGTGCCAAGAGCTGGAAATAGAGACCTGAAACTGTAAGTGCTACTGAACCCTAAGCACACTGTTCTGTCATAGTATGTCTTTCACACACACACACACACCCCTGTGGTAAGGTTTCATTTGTAAATTAGGTATAGTAACAAATTAACAAAAACAAGTAAAAGAACAATTAAACTGTAATAACAGTGTGCTTTGGGACAATTATCAAGTTTAGAAAGGGTTACTTGAACACAAACACCATGCTAGTACCACTGTTCACCATGGAGACTTAGGACAAAGGCATGATTCTGACACTGGGCAAGACAGAGCAGGAGTTCTCCACCATATTCTAAATCCTGCACAGTTTTAAACTTGTGGATTGCTTATTCCTATTTCTGATTCAATATTTTTAGATTGTGGATGGCTCCAGCAAAACTATGGATAAAGGGAACCCGATATATTAAAAAATCTAAAACCCTTACAGAGGTAACCTATAATTCTACTTCTGTGTCTGAAAGAACTGGAAAGAGATTGAGTATTTTTCCATTCATACACAGTATTGTCTTTTCCCTGGGAAAATAGAACCTTTTATAGAAAAGGTTCTATAAAAATAAGAACCTTTTTTTGGTTTCAGAAGTGATAATGATATAAAGGATACAAATTTGAACTATTTTAATAGCCTCAATTTGCTCTCATATTTTGTTCAGATATGAAGTGTGACAAAAATATAAGGTGTGCTCTTGAATAAAAAAAAAATTGCTATAGTAAAAGATACACTGTCATTAATCCCCCTCAAAGTATTTGTAACTTTAAAAAGACTTATTCTTGCTATTTTCTGAAGTGGTTCTCCAAGTCCTCTTTCATGAGTGTTTTTAGTTGTGCTACAGTGGCTGCCTTGATGTTCTGAGCACATTCAAAATATTTCCAGTAATTTCTGTCAAATAAAATTATCATGTGCCCTCATCTACCTTTTCACTGGACCTGGCACCATGTGACTCCTGGCTCTTCCCTAAAGTGAACATGACTATGAAGGGTAAATGTTTTGGGGCTGGGGAGACAGCTCCATGGCACAAGTGCCTGCTTGGCAAGTCCAAGGTCATGAGTTAAAAACTTGGATCCGCAAAGAAAAAAAAAAAAGTAAATGTTTTAGATAGATTTGGACATCAAAGCAGCCATAACAATGCAGCTAAAAAGACACTCATGAAAGAAGACTTCTAGAAATGCTTCAGAAAATGGCAGGAATGAGGGACACAGGTACTCCATGGAGAGTATTTTAAAGGAGATTAAAGATAATGTGCCTTCATTTTAAAATCACTGTTTTTTTTTTTATCACAGCGCATAGGGCTTCAGATTATAGAGAACTAAACACTGTGATTTCAAAGTGGACAGCTTTTTTAGGAAGCCACGTTACAACACTAACTGGTATCAATGAGCGAGTTGGGCCCTTGGAAGCCTGAAAAGGTTTTTTACTAATACATCAAGACTGAATTTTCCTGTTTGTTTCTAGAGATTTCTGTTGATGGACCTACCCCCTTCTTACCATTCATTCTTTCTTTTCTTTTCTCTCTCTCTCTCTCTCTCTCTCTCTCTCTCTCTCTCTCTCTCTCTCTCTCTCTTTCAAACCTCCCTTCTCAGTGTTCCTTTCTGGGTCATCTAGCCTGCAGTATACTTCTGTCTTAGACAATAGAAATCCTCCAAGTTCTAGCTCTAGTTTGACCCTTTACAGAAAACCTTCCTTGAAGACAGCAACTTATGTTGTTTTTGCTTGTTTTTAAACCTTCCAATCTGCACTGCTCAATTTCACACTTAAGTAGGTGTACTCAGATTCCAATGCTTGCCGAGTGCGAGAAGCATTTTATTCAGTTTTTAAAAGTGTGGTACAGGGTCAGCAACATAGCTCAGAGACTGCGGTTCAATGTGCGGCACCACAAGCTGCGCCAGCCCCATTCCCAGGGCCAGCTGAGCCAGCCATAACATAAATAAATAAAGTTTAAAAAAAAATAATAAAAGTGTAGTATATTTGTATAACCACTACATTGTTTCTCAGCCAAAAGTGTAAATAAAGACCAAAATGTATAATGGGCATTGTGAAACAGGAAGCAAATGTTCAAACGGGGAACAAAGGAAGGCAGAGGAAGAAAGAAGGGAAAGGAAAAAAAATGAGAAAAGCAAAAAATGGAAACAAAGCTTTTGTAAATGGGGAGGGTAACAGGCTGAAGGGAGAGTAGGGGAGTAAGAAATAAAAAGAATCAAGTTGTATCTCACAGGTACAAATTCTCTATGATGAATGTGATCATTATGTATATCTAAAATGTACCAATAATTTAAAAATGTGATAAAAACACCCATAATATAAATATTATCAGTTGTAACCATCAAGCATTCAGCTCAGTGGTAATAAATACACTGAGCGTACTGTGCATCCTTCACTGCCATCCATCTCCACAATTCCTTTCAGCTTCTAAAACTGAACAGCATGATTTTGGCTGCACCTCATAAACATGGAACAATACAATATTTATTTATTTATTTATTTGTTTGTTTGTTTG
>PVKN010036895.1:0-12261 GCA_004027915.1 Capromys pilorides
TCTTGTGTCCCTAAGTGTACGAGTTTATACTTCTCTCTTACAGCCTCCTCAGCCCCCTTCCCACCATCTGCTCTACTCAACTGCTGGAGGTGGCAGAGGGAGGCCTGCTGGGACGGTGAGAGGACCCCAGCTGCTGGGGTCAGCGGGGAGCAGCCAGGGCTGCAGGCACCTGATGGCCTGTGGGTGAATTTGCCTGTTCAGTCCTTGCAGCTATTATTAAACCCATTTGCATATTGAGAAATTGAGGCACATATGTTGACCAACTTGCCTTAAGTGTCACAGTGAGGAAGAGGCAGAGACATGAACATTAAAGCTCTACACTGCTGACCACTGTGCACAGTTTACTCAGGAGGCTTTGTTGAGTAGCTGTTGCTACAGGGAGGTCAGTTTAGCAGTAAGCGCAGGGACACGCATCTGTGTAGGAGACACAGTCCCCAGAGGAGGAGGGAGGAAACAGTGAGTGCAATGTGCAGCGTGCGTCCCTCTCCTTCCTCTGATCCAACTCCGCAAGAACAGCTTTTTCCCTACTACCGCGCTTTTGGACTCTCCCTGCTCTCTGCTTGAACTCGAGAAATGTAAAACTTAGATGCCTCCTGTGCCCGAAGTCTCCAGAATCCCGAAACACCTGGTTTCAGTTACATCCACTGATGAAGGCACTGCAGCGTGGCCTCCCCGTGGCTGGTTGCAACAGCCACCTTACCTGCGCTCACGGCTCCTTATTGCTGCACATCAAGAATTCGGGCATAGCCGGGGAGAAGACCCCCAGGTTTCCCAGGCAGGCACACACCGCAGGGCACTGTCCCTCAAGCATCTGAGGAATGGATTCAGACCCCAATCCAAAGGACATGTGCATTTCTGCTTGTTGTGCCTGAATCTAGATTATAGAGACCTTAGTAGCACCCATAAACAGACAAGGACACCTCTGCTGTGCTGCCCCTGCCTGTGTCACCTCCTCTCACCAGGGAGCTCTTGCTGTCCACACTGCTTCTTGGCCTTTGCTCCCAGGGAGCTGCCCTGCTTGCTCAGGGCTCGCCTCCACGTCATGGCCAGCCATGCACAGAAAGCACCGGCAGCTTGTGCAGGGGCCACCAGGCATTAACACTCTTGGAGATGGAGCAGGAGAAGCCTGAGGCCTCCAGGGGGTCCTGGCTGCATCGGGGATTCAGTCACAGGGCCTGAGGACAGCAGGATGCAGGGCCCAGGCCCACTCCTTTGCACCCTGAACCTCTTTTTCCCTCTCTGGAACTTTCCATTAGAACCTTTCTTTGTTCTGTCATAGCATCTTGACTCAGCAGCTCCCTTCTCCCCCAGCAGGAAAGGCTGGCGTCTAGGGTTTCGCTTATTTTTGTTAGGTCTAGAGATAAAAAGACAAGATCGTTTGATGATTTAAAATGAAGATCCGGATATGGGGTGTTACTAAATGAGTGTAATTTCTCTAATTAAGGGACTGACTTTGTCTTCATATTTACAGATACCTTCTTAGCTGACAGACAGCAGCTTTTCTGCTGGGGGAGGGGTAGTTTTTTCATGAAGATATTCCTAAGACTAGTTAAAGAATGTCACATAGAGTTCATTATACTGAATCTTTTCTTATTCTGTCCCTCCCTCCTGAAAAGAAAAATGTCTAAATGAACTATGGTTTCTTTCCAAGGACCTCAAGGGCTGACTCTAGAAAGCAGATCTGGGCATCTGTGAAGCCAACTCTCAGGCTAGGTAAGAAAACAAACACAAAACCCAAAGAAAACTAGAAATAACAGCAAGGCAAATGTTTAAGTCACACTTGCAATTGAACTTAGTGTCACTGGCAACCCAAACTTGTCTCTTCTCTATGGAGCAGGCATCTGAGAGAAACCGATGTGGGGATGGCAGACAGGAAAGTCAGCCATGTTTGCCAAGATGAAAATCTACTGGGAGAAGTGAAGCCAGGCTGGGCCTAAAAAGAATGCTCACAAATTCACAACACGAATAAATCCAGTTTTGAAATACGTGTGGTCTTTAGGTTGCAATGACTGAATATGAGAAGTTAAATATTTTACTTAGCAAAGAGAAAAAGGATATGTGAGTTAGAGGCTGTCTCTGAGGCCTGCTATCTTCGGAGGACAACAGCGAGTTCACGTGCAACCTAGTCTTCTGTCTGCTCAGGAGAAAGAAAGGCTGCCTTGGGAGGAGCCTGGCTGACCACTCAGCATTTCGCTCCTGGTTAGGATTGATTCCAGATGTGGGAGGTAAATGCTAGAAAGAATTTGGAAAATGGAGTGGAAATGAAAATCCCTCAGGCCATTTGGGTGTTGATGACAGATGAGGGAGGTATTTGCAGGTTAAGTAATGAACTCGCTGGGAGCGTGGAGGGCTCTTAATCCTGCAGATATTTAACAAGCAGGAAAGACCCAGCAGGGACATCGTGCATTACCAAGGCCAAACTGGGAACCGTGGAGTCCTGACGGTTACACAGCACTGTGAATGTAAGACATGTCTGCTCCACAAGAAAGCTCAGTTTAAGCCTCTTCCTAAAGTTGGTTCATAAATTGTAAAGATATGCTTTTCATTTATTTATTTTTGTGGTGCTGGGAATTGAACTCAGGACCTTGTGCTTGCTAGGCAGGCACTGCACAACTCAGCCATATCTCTGGCTCCATGCTTTTTACTTCAGTGTCTTATTATTTGATCTACCATGGCTTATTATTTGAAGAAATACTGAAAAAATAGGGCCAGCCAAATAGCTCAACAGATTAACGTGCCTGCAAGCAGGTGCAGGGACTGGAGGTTCAATCCCCAGGCCTGCTGTGCCAGCCTGCCCCTGGGGCACAGGGAGATGACAATTGAGATTGGGTGTGGTAGTGAGCTCCTGTGATCCCAGCTCTTGGGAGGCTATAAATAGGCGGATCACTATGAGTTTGAGTTTGATTTAGGAGTGAGGCCCTGAATACCCTGTAGACCCTTTCCTAAAATAAAAAAAAAGAAAGAAAAAAGAAAAAGTGTCCACAGGGTGTAGGTCTATAAGGCAGAATAAGGGACAGAAGAGCAGAGGAGATGTGAACATAGATACTGGGATGACCCAGCCATGGTTTCGGATGCTGGCTCTGCCACTTACAAAGTTGATCTTGAGCACATTACTCTCAGCCTCAGTGTCCTGAAGAAAATGAGTCCACTATTACTATTTATTTTAGATCAGTTGTTGTGAGAATTATTATTATTATTTTTTATGGCGGGACCAGGGTTCAAACTCACGACCTTGCACTTGCCAGGCAGGCATTTGTGCCATGGAGCTATCTCCCCGGCCCCTAGTTGGGAGAATTAAATGAAGTGATGCACAGAAATATTGAGGCCGAAATTCAGGTAATTCTCAATGAAGCCAAACTAATGTAATTGTTTTGGTTATTTTATAAACGGAAGTTGACCAAGAGATGCCATGGGATCCTGGATGGTATAATTTTATCTCTATTAGTAAAGATTTCATGCCTTACAAGTCACTTATAGCACTAATGGATTTCTACCATTTTTAATTTTATACTGGTATCTCTGTTAGAGTTCTGGATTGCAAGCAACAGAAATCTACTACCAAGAACATACATCTTAGGAAGATTCCCTAAGAAAAAGCAGGTGGATGACCGACAGGCACAGACTGGAAGCCCAAGAGGAAGACAGGAAGCAAAAGTCATCAGTCCAGCCTGGAAAGTCTCAGAAGAAGAGGTCACTCCCTGTTAGCCAGACTAAGCTTACACTCCCAAGCCCTGGAAGAGCCAGGGCACAGGCAGAGGAAAGATCTGTGGAGTGGCTACTGAAATGACTGTGCTCCCCAACCCTGTGGTGGTGGTGGGGGATGTGTGCCAGCAGCCAAGCCCAGCCTGCCCCTCACTGCCCATCCAGCCTCCCCTAAGGCTTTCACAGGACTTTCACGTTCCTTTAAGGTACATGCTCTTGGTACCAGGATCACATCACTTACGTCATATTTCCATGTTCTAGCTTCTAAAAAAGACCCACAGGCTGCCATTAGGTTCTCCTGAGGAATGTGACAGGCCAAGTAGTGTCAGGCTTCCATCTACGGCCTCCTCTTCCTAGGACTCCTCAAGTAGGTTGATGAGCAGGTGGCAGTGTGAGGAAAGAGAACACACACACACACATGCACACGAACACACATGTGAACACATGTATATACGCAGAGAGTGCTGAAGCCAGAAAGGCTACATATGGTCGTTCAGGTTTTCTTCTGTGTATCAGGGTCCAGTAAGAAAGCAAGTAGCAGCCTCTGCCCAGAGGAATTTCTGCTCTGTAAATTCACAAACTACCTCTATCTTACTAAGCCCTAACACAGGGCTTCATGTTGGCCCAGAGGAAACGCCATTTTCTAACTTGCACAAAAATGTTCCATGCACTAGTGCTGCACCTGAGTAAGTCACACCGCTCAAAAATAAAGGGAGGAAAGAAAGGCTATTTTCCTTTATTTCTTCTGTTTAGCACCTCTTTATCTTCCTCTTCTCTCCTAGAATCAGATAACTTCAGGATGGAAGGCTCTCAAGCCACCACCTAATCCTGATATTCAGCTAACGTGTAAAGTGCCCCCTCCCCCTAACATCCAGCGCACTGGTCATCCAGATTTAAGCTTCCCGTGGACCGGAAGCCCAGGTCCGCCTCCCCAGAGAGCCGTTTTACTTCCTGGCAGTTTTGAGGAAATTCTTTACCCTGAGCTGAAATACACGTCTTCACTTCTGCTCATTCTGCTTGGTCCTACATCTGCAGGCACAAAGAACAAGCCTCATTCTTCTGCTGCTCAAGGTAGAGGCCAGAGACGCTGCTCCAAAGCAGTGGCCTCCCTCAATCCTCAGGATTCCATGGCACACATGGCGCAAAGGTCTCAGATCAGCTCTCGTTCTTACTGCCACGCCTGCCCCACATATAACAAATAATAGCAGCCTTCATGTGCGACCCAGATACAGCTCGTTGTAATGATGTCATAAAATAATAACTAATTAGAATTGCACTATGTGCCAGGCTGTATGATAAACACCGCTCTGTGATATTTAGTTTAATCCCTGGAGCAACATTTTCAGAGATTTTCTTGTTCTCTCCCTTCCCAGAGGAACAAACTAAGCCTCTGAGAGTTCCAGTCATTCATCGCGAATTCCCACCACTTGTAAATGGTAGTGACAGGATTTAAACCTGGGCATTCCCCAAACCAAGACTGACGTCACAGCCACCTCACTATGCTTCTCTTAGTGCATCAACGTGGATGAAGGCTGCGGGCGGCACCCCTCCCCCACCCCTCTCCTCTCCCCTCCCCCCCTCTTCCCTACCCTGTCCTCCATCCCTTCTCTCTCTCTGCCCTTTCTGGTGCTCCATCGCAGTCAGCCTTCTGTTCCCGAGATGAAATCCCCAAGGACGGAAATTTAACGCAACTAAAATTTATTCTGGCTCACAGTTTTGGAGATCTCTGTCGGCAGTTCCAAAGCTCCTCCTTCCAGTGTGGAGAAGAGGTGGAGCACGGCGGCAGGCGGCCCACTGCCAAGCACAACCGCTCTGCTCCCCTCACCGTGTCCCGGAAGCAGAGAAAGAGGCCTTCCGGCCTGCGTGGGCGGGCGTCCGCCTTCCAGGCCTTCACTTATTGGATGGTGTGACTTACCGTCAGGAAGGATCCCGTCACTGGTTTGTTGCCCCAACTGCCAATCATCTCTGGAGCCACCGCCCAGCCCCATCCCGGTAGTGTGCTCTACTAACTGCCTAGGCCTTTCGCAACGTCACATCGACAGTCAGAATTAAATATCCCATGCGTTCCCACCAAGAGCTCTAGCAAGATGTCTGCGTCTGTGTAGTGCCAGGACTCTCACCAAGGACGCGGTTTCTTTGTGAGATTATACTGGCGGATCCTAGGAATTAAAAACACAGCCAAGGTGGATTTTGTGAGCATCTGGAGCAGTACACCTAGGCTCTCCCTGTGAACGCCTACCAAGTCAGATTGGTCTTCAGGCTCGCCCTTGGCCCAGTGGTTCACTGGAGACTGCCGGGCGCCCAAAGGAGCACCGGGCAGTCACTGACCGCTGCAGCGGAAGCAGCCTGAGGGAGACCTGAGTTAGAGGACGGGATGCATGTCCACACTGCTGGACTTGGTCTCTCTCCATTTTTCCAAGGGCTTCTCACTGGCTTGAGTTGGACCGGATTTCAGGACTTTGGGGGATGCTGGCCAATGCCGAAGCCAACCACAGGTGAGTGGGAAAGATGCTCCCCAAGCCACGTGATGGGGATCCGGTGAGAGCGCTCTACAATATTCAGCCGGTTCCAAGTCTGTTTTCATAGAATTCTGGAAGTTAGTGTGTCCCAGGCATGATAGCTGGGCTCTCGTTGGATTTCGGTAACAAAATAGTAATCGATTCTGGCAGGATTGTGCTGGAGAAAGCATGAGCAAAACAGGGGTACGGGGCTAGGTGTAGAATTAAGCGGCGAAACCCAGAGAGCTCTCGTCTTGGTACTTAGGGGCCAGGGTTCTCTGTGGCTCGTTCATTAGCGTGTCTCTGTCCTCAGCTGTGACTTGGTTCGGTCATGCACCTTTGACTGCCATGCCCATGGCCACGTGTGAAGGTGCGAGATCCAAGCCTGAAAAGGGCTGTGAAACGGACTGAGCCATTAAAACTGCCGTCTATTCTTGGAATTCTGAAATTCAAGCTTCTGATTTGCATTAATTTCTACTTACTCCCTTAGATAAAAAAAAAATCTCATCTTATTTTTTAAATCAACTTCTCTTCCCATGATCACCCATAATAAATCAAAACCAATCCCTTTGATGTAGATGTTTTCTGATGCTTTCTTGTTAAATCTTCCCTACTATGATATTTAAGGGAAGCTTGGGGTCAAGTTGGGATCTCTTTTGCGCTGACCATATGTATGTTGACTAAATCAATACAAATCAGAGATTTCGCGGACTAAAAGGATTTGTTGGACCTGGACTCAGAGGCGGGAAGGGCTGCCTTGCAGCGCAGCCGGGCTCTGCGTAGCTTTTCTCTGTGCACTGAGGTCCACTAGGTGGCGTCTCGACACACGGAAAGGTGGATGCATGCGTTCCAGACAAATCCGATACACAGTTTTAAAAACAGGTTTTAAATTGCGATGAACTCTGTGGTTGTAATAGTATCGAAACTCGACATTGGTGAACTGGAAAATTCAGGGGCAAAGAAGCTATGTGCCTGTGTTAGAGAAGCGATGCTGTAGTCGGATCCCACTGTGCGGGCTGGCGGAGCCCAGGCCTGAAGGTGCGAGCGAGGGTGAGCCTCGCCGCCGGCACGCCTGGCAGACAGCCCGCGCTGGAGCGTATTGTGATGAAAAGACAGAAACCAGCAGAAAACGCAGCGCCGAGTGCAAGGAGGAAAGCATTCTCAGGCTATTTGTTGTCATTTGGGCCAGATCTAGCAGCCCAGTGAGGCCTTTGTCTTAGGGAAAGCGAGAGTGGGTGAGGGGACAAGAAGGCGACAAGAGGCCTGGTCCTGCCCTCTGGGACAGGGAGCTGCTATGGCTCTGGCTTAAAGCCTCACCGAGGCAGGCAGGCACAGCTGCTGCTGCTGGGCGGCGGAGGCTGTATGAGGAGGCAGCCGGGCCTGGAGGGAGGAGGGATGATGCTGCGGTGAGTTCCTGAACCGGACGGACGTGGGACCCAGGCACTTACTGTCTTTTCTGCCTCCTGGCCGCTGTGAGTTGGCGCCTCCCACCACGTGGCTCAGTGGCCCCCAGGCACAGCAGCGCCGTGCAGCCCAGCCCCTGAGCGCATGCGCCCGAGTTGGAGCTCTTTGGTCCCAGTTGCTAGCTTGGTCTGACTCCAGCTCACGCGCGGCTCCTTCTCTGCGGCGAGGCCTGGTCATGCTGGTCTCCTTTAGCAAGGACTGTTGGGCGACTGGCTAGTCGCCTCCCTCGTGCCTGATGTGTCTTCTTGATTTTCTGTCCAGTGCCCCCACATGCTTCCTGGCTATAAATTCCTACCTCCCCTCCTTGCCTTTGGAGCTAAGCTGGTGTCTCTCTCCTCCCACCCCATCACAGGGGTCTCTGACCTATTTTAATAGCGCTGGTCTTCAGGTCCTTTAACAAGTCTCATGAATACTTTTGTTTTGCTCTAACCTCTCTATTTGACAAACAGAATGTTTTTAACCTTCTGTCACCTTGCAGATTGTGTAAAAATCACTGCAAGAGCTATGTGCTTTGTTCAGTGATATTTATCATTTTCATTTAATAGCACACCGGCTTTTCACAAAGGTGACTCTGAAGATCTTGGATATCATAAAGTCTCTCCTGCCTTCCTAAGCCCAGGCAGGTTGTCTCGCTCTGTGTTCTCCTAGCTCCCTGCCTCTCCCAGCCTTGTGTGGTGCACAGGGCCACAGCCCCCTGCATGAGGCACATTGCCCACCAGGCTGTAAGCTCCCCAGGAGGGGCAAGCAGGCTGCCTCCCTCTCCTGTGTGGTGCACAGCCCGGCACTTGCAAAGCCCAGCTGCTGCGCCAACATAAATGAATTTCCAGGGAAGAAAAAAATGAGTACATTGATCTCTGAGCTGCAAGCAAAGCCATGTTCGCAGAATTCCTTTCAAGGCTGTGCCTCCCCTGTGTCTCTGCACAAATTGCAACCTCGGTTCTGAGGCTGACACTAGCCTTGGGCTTCGGTCTCCAGCAGGGGCAAACAGCACCCTAAGGCAGCCATCCAGGACCACTGGGCTGCGTGTGGTGGACTGAAGGCATTCCGTTAGATTAACATTTATTGAACACCAGCAAACAAAGGAGGAAGCTACAGGAGCTGGTGAGGGTTTCTCCTCACCAGGCTGTCTCCAAATGCTCATGTTGTGTCCAAATGTCTTCTCACCATTGTTCCTTGATTAGATGCCCATGGCTAGGTGCGCAGGGAGCAGCGTACACTGCAGTACAAAATTTTCCATAACAAAGACGACCCCACAACTGGGGCTGGAGCTTCCAGCTGCCTCGGGCTAGGCAATGTCCTAAGTGAGTCTTTGTCCCAGAAGTCATGCCTTAGGCTCCTCCTCTCATTCATAATCAACATCTTGAGACCTTGAGCGATTTCCTAGGCATCTCATGGAGCACTATTTTAAGAAGCGTAGAAGTAGCTTCTGCATTCGAGGGTCATTGGGAGGGTTAAGTGAAAGCGTGGGCAACCTCAGCATGGTCCTGAACCGTGCAAGACACCAACAACCGTTTGATAACACTAGCATCATTATTAAGCTGAACGGCTTTTGGTGGAAGCCCTTCCTGGGCGTGGCAGTCCCAGGGACAGGATCTGTTGGGTCCTCGGCACGTCTCTCAGCTCTGCCTTTTGGAGCAAGTGTCAGCTGCCCTGAGTGGGCTTGAGCTTTGCTTGCTCATGCCAGAAGCCAAAGAATGGTGGCCCGTTTCCTTTTTCCTTCTTGGACTAAATTCTCTCTTCATTAGTCTGAAGATCCATGTCCCTTTCCTCCTTCCCTCTTTCCTTCCTTCCCTCCTTTCCTCTTCCTTTTCCTCCTTCCTTCCTTCCTTCCCTCACCCATCTGCCCACTCAACAGGCATCCACCGGATGGATAGGCGCATCTATTAGCATTGCCCCTAGGGAAAAGGCAGCAGGTGCGAACCTGACTTTCTGAGGCAGTCAGAAACCTTGGACTCTGACACATGGCACAGAGGAATTCAGAGTGGAGAATCACCGCTACTTCCGCCCTCACTGTGTACAGGTCTAGAAAGCAGAAGCTTTCAGGCTGCAAGAGAAATGGAAGATCGTGTCCTTGTGCTTAGGGCACTTGGAGCCTCAAAGGAGATGACAAAGCCAGCAGGGGTGCGGCCTGTAACCCAGTCCTGCTCTCTGTCAGCCCCAGCGGACCTGCGCTTGAAGGGAGAAATATCCCGAAGAAAATTTATACAAACAAGACTAACATTTATAAGAACAGAAAGAAACAAAACGCCAAGCAACACTCTCCTCTCAAGACAAGGATGCTTGGAGCTGAAGGAGGACAAAGAAAGCAGCGTCCTCGCTACAGCCTCCAGCAGCTCCCCAGCGCCAGTGCTGAAAAGCTGCCTACCCATCAGCCTTGTTCCAGCTCCTCTGAGATGCCTCTCCTGAGCTGGCCTGATGGCACCCTGTGGTGGGTGCTTGTGGGGATGCAGATGTGACACAGACGCTCCAGCCCTGCCTGTCCCTCCTTGCGGACACTGGAGTGAAGTGGGGCTGGTGAGAAACACACACAACCACATTGCTCATGGCCCAGTGTAGGGAGTTCAGCCAGGGGTGCTAAGCCTAGAACTGAGGGAGAGAGGGGATGGGGGAGGGAGAGAGAAAGAGAGATACTGAGAGAGAGAGACAGAGAGGAGGGAGAGACAGACAGACAGAGACAGAAACAGAGACAGAGAGAGACAAAGAGATAGTAAGAGAGATAGAGAGACAGAGGCAGGCAGACAGAAAGACAGAGACAAAGGAAGCAAAGAGACAGAGATGCAGAGAGAGACAGAGAGACAGAGACAGAGAGAGAGGAAGTAGAGAAACAGAGAGATATCCAGACAGGTAGAGACAGAGAGACAGAGAGGAAGCAGAGAAACAGACAGACAGACACAGAGAGACAGAGACACAGAGAGAGAGAAGGCCAGAGAGAGACTAAGAGGGGAGAGAGACAGAGACAGAGAGAGAGGCAGAGACAGAGAGAGAGGAAGCAGAGAAACAGAGACAGAGAGACAGCCAGACAGGTAGAGACAGAGAGACAGAGAGGAAGCAGAGAAACAGACAGACACAGAGAGACAGAGACACAGAGAAAGACAGAGAGAGACTGAGAGGGGGAGAGAGACAGAGACAAAGAGAGGCAGAGACAGAGAGAAAGCAGAGAAACAGACAGACAGAGGCAGAGACAGAGAGGGACAGAGAGAGAAAGAGAGAGAGAGAGACAGACAGACAGACAGAGATAGAGACAGAGATGAGACAGAGGAGTGCGTTGGGAACCCCAAGTGCCAGTGGCCTAGGGACCAGCAGGAGATTGGGACACTTCTGACAAGCCCAGAGTTGTCGTTGGTGAGACTGGGCTGGTACTGGGGGGATCAGCCCGGGATACGCAGAGTGCTCTTGAAGCCCTGGGAGTTCATGGAGGCATGATAAGAAAGCGGTGCATAGTTAAATCCCCGGGTGGAGCCGAGGCCCACAGAGAGGACCTGGGGCGGCGTTAGCTATTGGAGACCTGTTCTAAGCCCAGAACTTGTATTTCTAGGAAGCAAGGTTGATGGCAAGGGGTGGAAGCACCAACTCTGCACACAAAATCTGGCTTCAGTTCCATCTTTTACCAAACATGCGTGCCTGTGAGCGTCTGTGTTCTCATCTGCATGCCCACTTAGGAAGATTGTTGCACGCATCAGACGCAGCCCTGCATCCCAAGTGGTAGGTATAACACTTGACAGGAGTTGCCGCTCAGCGCCTGGTGGGCCCTAGAGACAAACCGACCCTTCAGTGGAGAGGAGGCGAGGGCTGGACAGTGTGCTGTGGAGACCCCACCGGACTGCACACCCTCCCTTTGGCTGAGGTCTCTGCCTGCCCAGGCCTGGCCCCTTCTCCATGCCCTCCACTTTCAGTGGTGCCCCTCTCCCGTGCTGGCTGTCTTGGTGGCCGGCATAGTGCATGGGGCCTTCAAGGATTCTGAGGCAAGGAGAGAGAGAAGCCCGCCACCCCTGCACCTTCAGGAGACTGCCTCGTGGCCTGTTCCAGTAAGCCTGGGTTGCAAATTGGTGGAACCACTGTGTGGGTGGGGATGGGCATGGACGACTGAAAAGTGATGCAGGGGCACCAAGGGATAAGTCACACGGGGATGGGGGGCGCCTGCTCGCCCAGGACAGACACAGGGCTGTGGCCAGGAGAGCAGAGAAGGCACGTGGACCACTCATATGGCTTCCGAGGACGTGACGCCCCGGTTGCTCCTGGAGCAAAGATGAGAAAGGCACGCGGGTGGGCGGCCTCTGCGCGCATCTCCGTCTTGGCTTTGGCTCTGTGTTTCCTGTGCCTCCTTGGTGTCTGAGCAGAGCTGCCTCTCGGGGTGCTACATCCGTCTCCCCTGTGAATCCCCGCCCCTGTGCACCAGTCACCCCCTCCCACCCACGTCCCCCACCTGGCTGGCGGCCGCCCACGTTCCCACTACCCCAAGGGGTCGGCAAGGGTACTTGGCAGGGGCCTGAGGGGCGCTGCTTGGCCTCGAGCACTCGTTCCCTGGTGCCTTGGCGCTGGCCAGCGAGGCTGAGCTTCCGCTGCACTTCAGACCTGCGGCTGGGCTCCTGCCGGCTCT
>PVKN010036896.1:0-11349 GCA_004027915.1 Capromys pilorides
AGCTCTTTTATTTTTTGTTTGTTTGTTTCTTTGTTTTTAAAGATATGGTCTTGCTATGAGGTTCAGGCTTACCCTTCAAGTCACTGAACAGAGATTTAGTCTAACTGAAATACTTAGGTCTGACCAATTTTATTAAAAATCTAATGTACAAATCACACTTTCCTTGGATACATCAGAACATATACTCCTTTAGTGAACACAAAGTTTAACTCTCAGATTCTAAATGAGTTGTAGCAAATGAATGGCTAATTCCAAGCATTGATTAAAATCAAATCTCTAATTTTCAGATGGGGTTTCTGGAGAGAATTTGGTTTTTAGGAAGTATAGAAAGATGAGTAGGCAGATTAATACTGACATTCTCCTAAACTGCACAGTTTTACTAAGGGAAAACACAATTTACAAACAGATGCCAATAGATATTTGAATATATTTTCCCAGCACAGAGTGAAAGCTGAGAATGCTTTGAGGTTTAGACACAGCTAAGATCAAAACAGGTCATCCTAGAGGTGGTGTTTATTTGTTTGTTTGTTTTTGTTTTGTTTTCCTTTTATCTTATTTTGAGATAGAACCTTGCTATGTACCTCATGATGGCCTTCAACTCACAGGTGTGCACCACCATACCCAGCTCATGCCAGACTTCTCATTATTCTGAGGCACAGAATAATTATATTGCTGCTTTCAACCTGCTATGTATAATTTTTAATGTATTGCTATTTAAAAATTCTGAGATAGCTAATATTTAAGTATCTACTGTCTGGAAATATTTGAGTTACTAATGCTGTCATTTTTTTAAATTTATACCATCTCTTGTTTGAGACAGGGTGTCACTATGTAGCTATCCCTGAACTCACTATGCAGCCAAGGCTGGCCTTGAACTTGCAGTGATCCTCCTGCCTCAGCCCTCTGAGTGCTGGGGTTACAGGCCTGCGCCACCATGCCTGACCCATATTAAGATTCTAAAAGACATTTATTTTATATTGATTAATTGGTATTTTAAAAATAAATATATTTTTCTTTCTGAGTAGCCTTTTGGAAAAAAATAACAAATATAGCTTTCAGTCATCCGTGGCTTTTCTAACTTGTAATTACTAAAAATGTCCTTATTGGAAAAGAATTAAATATCGCTAGATTCAAAGTCCAGCACACCTGACTTCTTTCTCCTACTTAGGGTGCATCCATTCCCAGTCACCCCTCTTGTGAAACTTCCAATCTCTCAGAGCCAGCGCTATGACTGTTCTCCGAAAGGCTCAGTGGTGCTTCTGAGTCTCTGAATGATGAGAGCATTCCGCAAATCCGCTTCTTCCAGAGCGCATGTCTCACCCAGTGATCTGAGAAAGAGCAACGCTGTTGCCAGGGAGAAGGGCGGGGCACTCTCAGCCCTGTGGTGTTTCTCAATGAAGTCTTTGATATGACTTACCCTATGAGAAACATTAAATTTCTGGATGATCCTTTTCCCATTGGCTAGCCATATCTGTATATTAGTGATGGGCTCCGAGTTATCCAGTGAAAAAGTAGACAGATTTTTTTTTTCGGGACCGGAGTTCAAACTCACGACCTTGCACTTGCCAGTCAAGGACTTGTGCCACGGAGCTATCTCCCTGGTCCTAGACAGATTATTTTTACTTTCAACTTCAATAGTCTTGGTTTTAGAAACCATTTTTGGTGTTCCACTCCCCAGTCTGTGCCCGTGCCCTGAGAATGGCTGGAATGCAGACGTTACGCACACACATACTTCATCCTTCTTATCTTCAACTTTAACATCCACCTCCTCTTTATCAAAATTTCCCTGTAACTCCCTCTTTTTGATGGAGTTTAGAAATTGCTGACTCGCACCATCAGAATAACTTCTGAAATCATTATTGACTGCAAATCCATTTTTCCACAATTTTATATTTACATCTACCTGTTTCTTCTATTCAGCGGGGGATAAGCAGTTGGCTCCAACCTTCTGAGCTTCCTCAAAACGTTTGTCAACAAAATAGTCACAATTCCTTTGTCGATTATCATTAAATAGTTGATAGTTCCTGTTTCACAAATCCATTCTTCTTTTATACTTTCAAGATTATCTACTTCTTTCATCCTCTTTGTGTTTCCGGGGATAGTCGCTCAGGACCCGCGGGCACCGTCGTCACTGTGAGGCGGAAATCCCTCAAGCCCGAGGGCCACCGCCCGCAGACCCTTGCAGGCTACCCCGTTGTGCAGCAGAGACCTGGAGCGCCTTTCGCAGTCTCCGCAGGGTGCGCGTCTAAGCAATCTTTAAAAGTAGGGTTATATCCCTTTTCTAGCTTGTATGGTCATTGTGTATTGTCTCAAATAAACTAATCTGTGGGTTCCCCAATTCTATTACTACTTGGGGCACATGAATTGCCACACCTAGGGGACTGTCTTCTGCCCAAAACTTTGGAAAACACTGAGCACTCTCTGGTTTGTAAGTAGGGCCACCAATAGCTGGGTTAAGTAATGAAAAATCTGCCCAGGACACCTATGAAAAGTCAACAGGCTTTTTCCCTACATTGGCTGGGGCTGAGAGGCAAAGACCAACGACTTCATCAATCTGAAACTTTCTCTGATTCCCATCGGAAGCATTTTCTTCTTTCCTTCTCTAGCAGCTTTGGACATTTTTGCTTGAAATGTCCCTTCTCTCAATCTGGACCCAGAGAAACATGACTTTTTCCCTGTATCCTGACTGGTATTCCCTCTGTAGGCTGCTAGCATCACTTTTCTCTTTTTCTGTCTATTATTTCCATTCTGCAGGTTCTCTGTTATGAAACACTTTCTGAGCAATTTCTATCAATTGAGATGAATTTATTCCTATAAACCCTTCTAACTTCTGCACTTGCATAGATATTTGGGGCCAGCAGCATGTGTCATATTGATGTAGGCAACTGAGGATAGTTAGTTAAGGCCTTAGCACATATCATATAATCTTGTCTTTAGATAAGATCTGGTGGATCCCAGTAAAAGGAATCTTAAAGTAATCCAGCACATTTCCTAGAGGCTTTACCTATAAAATTACCTGAGTTTTGGCATCACCTAGAAAAGAAATTTTCGGGGGCCGGCAAGATGGTTCAGTGGTTTAAAGCACCTGCTTAGGAAAGCTCAGGCAACTGCAGGGACTGCGGTTCGAGCCCCACCACCAGGGCAGGCTGAGCCAGCCACAAAATAAATAAAGAAAGAAACAAACAAACACAACAAGCAAACAAATAAATAAATAAAATTAAATTAAAAAAAAAAAAGAAAAGAAATTTTCTGAGAGATTAGATCATGTATAATTAAAGCATGAGCATTAGCACTGATAGGTAAGTTTAGAAACTTTTAAGAGATAGCAATTGTAACTCAATGGCTCTTAGGTCCTGTCTTAGTTACTCTTCTCTTGTTGCTGGGACAAATGCCCAACACACAAAATGAAGGAAGGAAAGGTTTATTTAGCTCACAGTTACTGGAGGTTTTAGTCCATATTCAGCTGATCCAAGGCTGAGTGGAACAGGGCAGAGAGCATCTAGTTCATGGCGGCAGAACAGCAACAATCACAATAGAGACAACAGACCAACCAGGGCAGCAGAGAGCAAGAGCAGAAGTCCGTCTCTCTGTCTCTCTTTATATTATATTCAGGCTCTCCGCCTCAGCCTATCCACCTTAGGTCACACCCATAATCCCAGAAGTACTTAGACCCATAATCCCATCAGTACTAAAACACATAATTCCAGTGGATTATGAGTCAAGTCTCAAACTCTAGAAGTCCCTGCCTCATGACTGCATGAGACTTTGGGGGGTCAACTAGACACAAACCATAACAGACCCTTATGCTGATAGAGTCTGACATTTGTGATAAGTACCTCTAGCTTTAGTTATAATTATCTTTACATTTTAATGATTTATGAAAACCAGATTAATACCTTTTTTTTACTATCAATGATTTTAATGAATGTAAGTACATTAATGGCATATTTTCCTAGCTACACTTTGTGAGAAAACAATGGCATTAGCAGATAATATTTGTGGTAAGAGAATAAGGAAACACTTTTGTCTTTTAATTGAAAACACTTGTAAATATTGACTGAAATCATGGCATTTTAACATCTACTCATGTTTACGTAAAGTAAGATGGGGAGTTACACAAACAGGTAAAAATCTTATTTTTATCTGTCAAAACACATATAATATACTGTATTATAAAGCATTAGAAAATGTTACTTTGAGAAATGTAATCAGAAAGGTCACATCTGTATTTACTATCAGCATGAAGTATCCGAGTTACATCTGAAATCAACCAGGCGAACTTAAATATTTGTCATGAAATGCATAGCACTGAGTCACACTAAACCAATGTCCCATTCAGTGTTTTGGATATGGTCCCTGGGTGTTAGCAAGAGACACTGTAGAGGGCCTTTACTTTTTTCTTTTTTTTTTTTTTTTTCTTTTGACATTTTTTTAAACCAGGATTCTGTCTGTTCTTAGCAACCTGTTTTATTTTTATTTCATTTTATTTTATTTTATTTTATTTTTTGCAGAACTGGGGTCAAACTCAGGACCTTGCATTTCCAGCCAGTCACTTGTGCCCCTGAGCTAACTTCCCAGCCCCTTGGCAACCTGTTTTAACCAAGGAAATATTCTAAGTTTTGTACATGAACAACATGTATTTCATTTGAAAGAAAGAAAGAAAAAAAGAAAGAAAGAAAGAGAAAATCTCAGCATCATTTTGATTATTTGCGAAACTGAATGAATATATATATATATATATATATATATATATATATATATATACTTAGACAGAATAAAATCTCTTCAGGATGAGAGCTGGCTCTTAGGCATAACTAAAATGAGTAATGAGTAAAGAGACAGTTATCCTAGTTACAGCTAAGAGAGTTAACTTCTGAAGATGGTTTTTATTGAGGTATGATGACTGGAAGGAAGGCCAGAGTTGGAGAATGACAGAGACCTGTGCAAATGTCAAGCAGTGGGTTAGGTTTTTCCTCTAGTCGTAATTAATCAGGGCTCTTCCACGGAGATGACAAGTAGAGTTAGCAGTCCAGCCAGAGAGAGAGGCAACCCTGGGCCCTCCAAGCAGGGCCCTTCAGTCCTACTGGACCACCTGGGAAGTTGAGTCTGAGCTCTGGGTCCTCCAGCTCAGAGTGTAGTCTCACTTTCAGTGGCTGCCTTGGCAGTCAGGACATAGTTTATGGGCCCTCTTGAGGCAATCCCCCATAAGGTGGCCTGCCTTTTGACAGTGGTAGCAGATGAACCTCATCATCCAGCTCTTCTTGGTGCCCAGAGAGTTAGACTTACAGTCTATTTTGGGCTGTAACAAAGGCAGCTGTTTTTTATCTCTTTGTTTTGTTTCCCTGGTTTTCTCCCAGTCCTGATTATAGGACATTAAAGAAGCAGTTTTTACTAAATTATTAAGTGTGTTACCTGGAGCAAAAGCTATTTTTTGTAGCTCTTTTTAATATCTGGAGTTGCCTGAGTAATGAATTTATCAGTAAGAATAATCTTTCCCTCTAATGAATTAGAATCTAGGGAAGAACGCTTTAATAGCGCTTCTATTAAATGTTCTAAAAAAGTAGAGAGGTTTTCCTTCTTTTTTGCTGATAAATAGCTGAAAATTTAAAATAACTAGAAGTCTTGTTTTTAGTTCCTTTTAGACAATCAACAATATACACTTGAAAGAAAATGTCTTTTGCTATCTTCTGCCTCGTTATTAAGCCAACAGGGGTCTTTGGTAGGAACTGCTTGGGCTCCAGTGGAAATAGGTAGTTCCACTGGTTGTGTATCTTCTAGTTATTGAAGATTAAAAATATGGTGTTCATCTCCAAATGTAAGAGCAGCCTGTAATACTCTTTGTCTCTCATTAGAAGTCAATGCTTCATTTGGAATTAACATTACATCCTTTTAACTTAGCTTATAAATCTGAGTAAATACTCTGAAGGCAGCAATGTACTTGCTAGGGTTATCTAAAATTTTCCAGGAAATGACTTTATCTGTTTTGGGTCACTAAAAGAGAAAGGCACATGAGCCCTGAAAGTTCCAAGATGTCTGTTTACTTCTTGTAGAAGATATTGTCTTTGAGGAGCTTGCCTAAACTCAGCTGGAAATGGGTATAGCCCTGTAAAGGGCTAGAGTGTACCTGATCTAGAGGCCAAACCCTCTAGACTAGAAGGGCAGGTAGGGGAACTTCACATTCATTAATGGAGGCAAAACTTTGGCTAAGACTATATTTTCCCCAGGCTCCAAAGATTGGGGAGAAGTCTCAGGCTCTGGGACAGTGAAGGAGCCTGAGATTTCTGGTCTCCCTGTGGCCCATGTCTATGTTTTAAAACTAAATGAAGTCTATTTCTTGATGCAAAAAAACTGAAAATAAGGCATATCTGCACATTTTTTTTTCTTTTTAGCAGAATCTTTCTAGTTGTAAAGTAGTGCCATAATTGACACTTCCCTCTGTATTCCACTTTGACTCTAGGGGATACATGCATAGGCCATGCACAAGTGCAGAAAAATGTTAAATGGCTCTTTTTCAAGTAAGGATGAAATATGTTCCAGTGCTTCATGGCACACTCTAAAGGAGTAAGAGACTTTGACTGTCAGATTTCTATATACAGACTTCAAAAAAATGACTTGTCAGTGTTCCCACCTTATTTATAATTCATATCCCCCTCAAGGTATCCCTTGTGTAGTCCACTCCAGAGTTGGTGGATGGATGCTCATTCATCTGGAGCAAGGGGAGGCAAAACCTGTCCAGCTATCTAACCTCAAACTGCTGTGTTATTTTATCCCCCATAAATCTCAAAAACTGTGCTGAATACTCTTACTGAATATTTATAAGCATAAGTACAATTGGTCTGGTGACAAGAATGTCTACAGAAGGAAGCATTACTATTGCACAAAAAGATGAGTTGGAAGCAGAGCACTTTCCTGATGTAACGTGAAAGAAATTACCTTTAGAGATAGATAAAAGAAACAATTAACTGGAAGGATTTTGCCCTGGGCCCTCAGGCAAAGAAATCTCCAAGACCCTTGTGTCACCCATGTAGTAGTCACCAGGGCAATGTTTCCCAGCAGCAGGATAAAGCTATGTAAACTTTTGGAGCTCACAGGATAAACTTACATTTATCATCTAACAATCACATTTTACATATTGGTAAAGACACATTACTTAAAACTGACAAAAATATTTTTCTTCTTCTTAGGTAACATGTAAAGCATGGATGTAAATCATTCCCCAGGTAGCTGCTGTGGAATGCAATCTGTTGCAAGCTACCTCTGCCTAATTTCTGAAGAAGTTGCTAATTAAGTGGTTCCACTGAAAATCTTAGGGAGAATTCCTAATTTACTAGCAGAGAGAGATAAAAATGTAATAGGTAAGCAGAGATCTTTCAGGGAGCAGGAGCTGGTTTCCACTGAGGAACCTTTGGGCATCTACCAGAGAGTATCTATGTGGCCATGACCCTTCAGTTGTTTTCAGTTTCTATTGGACCCCACAACCATACATTAGTCTCCAGAAAGGAATCCTGCTATCTCTCTGATCCATATTTCACCAGCCATTGGCTTCAATGAGGATTCACCAAAAAGATGCTGGGGAAACCTATTATCTGCTTCAAACAGTGACAGCTACTCTGTGAGTATTTACTAGCTGACAGAGTAACCACTGTTTTGTTGAAGTTCTATAAGGGAAAGTTAAAAGCCTCAACAGAATTACCTAGTACTTTACAGTAAAGGTTTTAAAGTCCACAACTTATCTCATATGTGCCTAAATGATAACTAGACCTAGTAGAAGAGGAAATGTTGAAGATCCTCCCTTAGGCTAAATGTGTTTTGGTCCCATAAGTGGGCTGATTTTGGAGATAGATCCTTCTGCTGTGACCACAAAGTCAAAGTTGATTCTCTATACTGTGTCTCAGGTGTAGCCTCCCTGTGAAGACCTTCCAAGAACACTAAGTTGAGGCATTGCTTTTATCTGTGCTCTCCTGGATGGACATAATTCTTTTTGTCTCCTCTGACCAAGAGAGACTGATTATGTGTCCTTTCTCTAAAGTGACTTTCCTGTCTTTGATGTTAACAAACACTCATTTTCTAAGGGCTACACTTAGTTGGAACAGCCTAGAATTTTTTTTAATTTTACATGCCTCTAAAAAGGAAAATGTGAAGAGGTGGGAAAAAATTAGGAATAAAGCTAAAGAAAGGAAACTGAAGCAGAACAGGCTTGGTATTTCCTCTAGCATGTAGAGGAAGATCAGAGTCAGTCTGTCCCAGTAAAACCTGTTCTCCAGGTCCTAAGAACAGTTCCAGACTTCATGTAATTTAGTCAGTGAAATGAGTCCCATATTTTATCATACAGGCATGTATATTTTCTAAGTCTGAGCTAGATTTAAAAGACCCATTTCACAAGAGCCTATATTAAAGTCTACTAGGAGGCATTCTAATGTAACTATCTCCTAGTTTATTGTCTAAAGTCAATCAAGGAATACCAGCACATTTAGTAACTAGTTCAAATGAAACATACACAAGAACAAAGCAGTCATAAAATATTCCATTAAAGAAACATCATAGCCTTACAACAGTTCCATGTTTTAACTTATATATGACAACATTGTTATCAACATTTTAGCAGAATTGTATGAAACAAAGCATAAGCAATTGTAAGTAATGAGCAAAGACATCAGAATTTAAAGTATAAAAATCCAACATCTACTTTCAGACTAAACCATTTGGAGTAGAAAAATGTTACTGGCTTTTTCTGTAAAAGCAAACACAATGTAATGTTTTACCTTAACAATTTTGCACACTCAGTGAACAAGTTTTCTGCTGCTATTACCTAAACAAAGCCCAATGCAGAGTCTATGAAATAAAAGCAAACTCATTCTTGAGTCCAGTGATCTCTGTGGAAGACCTCCAAATGATACAGGGGACTGATATCCCAACCTGAAAGGTACCTGGGACAAGTTCATGTTCCCTACAACCAAATAATGAGTTTGAGGAATAAACAGAGGTTAACACAGAATATATTTATTGAGGCAAACAAAGCTTCTTTCCAAGAGAAGGACAGAAGGGAAACCCAAGCAAGTTGTTCAAGAACCTGCCGTTTCTAGGGATCTTTATACAGCAAAATTATGAGGTGAGGTAGATCTAAGGTGGGAAGAAACATGGAAACTAGCACATGAGCTGGGATTAAAACTATGGTTAGCCAATAAGGTTACAGGCACAACTACTCAGGCAAAACAGATTAAATTAGGGACCAAATGGGGAAGCAATGCACATAGCAAGTGGGCATGAATATGGAACAGGAGTTTATCTAGTAGCCTGGAGCAGTTGGATTAGTGACTCTTCCTGGCTTGCTTAAGGTGATGACCAATCCCAGATGCTAATATAGGGAGATAAGCATTTTTTTTATCTTTGGTCTCTAGGTTTGGCCTATAGTGGGAGTGTCCATCTCTCATACACTTGCAAGGTATCTTGTCTTCTGTGCTGTCTCCTCTGAGGGCTGGTCCTGTCTAACTGCCTATATTATTTCTGTCTAACTCAGCTGTCTACAACAATAATAGGATATGGAAAAATACACTTACATTTATTCTTTGATAAGACTTTACTCTCTTTCTAGCATATATTCTTCTCACCCTGAGCAGATTCTCTATGACTAAGGAAACAATGATTACTCTCTCCACAGCCACCAAATCAAATCATATTTGAGAATCTTATGGTGAAGTTCAGTCAGAAAAAAATTAAGGACATTCACAAGATGCCAAAATGGTTATTTTGAGTTAAAGATGACTGAGAAACAGCAAGTCTACGAAGACTTCTCACATTTATTCCCAAGCCCTAGCGTTGTTCATGTGCAGTGGTCCCACCCCATATTCCGAAGAATACAATGTTATTATCAGTGTATACTGGAAGTTAATGGTGAAACAGGTCCACAGAATCATAGATATTATCTTCTATTGTTTTCTCCATGTGTCTCTTAGTTAATTCCCACACAAATTACTGCCCCTGGAAGCTTAATCTTCTCTTCCTTTGAGTTGTCATTTTCCCACAATTTATTACTTTTCATTTTTAAAAGTGTGTAAGGTCTTGTATTAACTGCTTTCTAGGGCCTTTAATTTTCCTCTAATGGCTTTTATGTGTGCATAAAATACTAAATAAAGTTTACCTGCTTCTCTCTTATCAATCTGTGTTTTGGCACTTCTATTCATAGGCCCCAGCCACGGAATTTAAGAGAGGAAAGTTATTTTTCCTCCCTTATACCAGTACAAGATAATTAATTTCTGTCATTAATAATATTATCCCTTGCCCCACCCTCTTCTGTAAGATAGTAACATATATAGGGAGCCGGAGATCATTTAGTAGTACATAGACCTACCACCACTAAAGCTTTCCTCAGAAATCTTTGCATAAAGTCAATCTAAGAAGGTAAACCATTAAGGAATTAATGGTGGAAATGAACTACTAAGTAAATTCTTACTGCAGTGGAGCCAGATCTGCTGATGGTGCCGAGTCTTAGTAATGATGAGCATTGCCACACACCGTGCTCTGGCAAGGGAGGTTTCATGAGGAAGACTTCATGAATCATGACTCCCTCAGTGAATCATGTGGTCCAGGGATCGAACTCTATCCTTGGGCTTTCCATGCCGGTGCTTAGACCACTGAGCTGCTGCCGCAGGGAACCAGATGAATCAGATGACTCCCTCAGTAAATCAGGTGATTCAAGTCTTTGTGTGCCGTGTACTACTTTGGCTGCCTCTTTGTATCATGCATACATCACAGGGTATTATTAGGGTGCCCAGACTGATCTCAAAATTGGGATCCTCCTGTTTCAGCTTCCTGAATTTCTGGAATTACAAGCATGCACCCCAATGCCAGTTCTTTATATCTTTGGGAGAGAGACAGAGAGAGACACACACAGGAGACAAAGACAGAGACAGACAGACAGACAGACAGACAGACAGACAGACAGACAGACGGAAAGAAACACAAGGAGAGAGAGAAAGAGAGAGTATGAAAAAGATTCAACTTGAAAATACCCTACTCGGCTCAGACTTCAAGCTGCCTTGCCTATGTTCAACAGAAATATTTTTCTGTCATGTGAAATGTGACTTATCTGGATAGTTCTGAGTTTTAAAAAATTATTTCAGTGATATAAGTGACAAATAATAGTAAAATATATTATTGATATGGAATTTAAAAATGTTCACAGTGTTTGATGTTTATTTATTAGACCCAAAAAGCCAGTTATGCTTCTATTTCTCTAAAGAGATGAAGAATTATTCAATCAAAGGAGAAATAGGACTATTTCTAGGTAATAGTGCATACAAACTTTTTGGGATATTAGCCTGCCTTTCCATCTATAAAGTATGAGCAAGC
>PVKN010036897.1:0-11343 GCA_004027915.1 Capromys pilorides
TAGTCCTAGGCCCCCTGACATATCTCTGAGAAACAAAGCAAATCCTACTCAGAGGACCTGGACTGAAAGCAGAGAAAATGTGGCCCTGAGAAGGACATTCTTGGAGAAAGAGAAGTGGATGCTGCCTGGAGCCACACAAGCTAGAAATTGGGAAAATGTGTGAGAGCAGAACTAGGCCTCAGTATCTAAAACAGTCAGGCTACCTCAGCCCTGTGATAAGGATCCTGACTGAATAATGTCAGCTATTAGTCACTAGGTAACCTTGTGTCACGTGATACTAACTTTGCAACCGTATGAATAAATCCCCTACTGTAGTGCTGGGGGTCATTTCACCAACTAGGAAAATGAGCCACCACCTGATCCAGCTCTTGTTTTCTTGTCCATCTTTTCCTCATTCCTGCTGCCATTTTTCCCTGAGTACAACAGATCACATTGAGAGACCAGCAGATTCCTACAAGATGCTGGGAAAACAGGTGATATGAAATTTTTAAGATAAGAGAGAGGCTAGAATATTCTAGGTGAGGGAAATACATAATCCAATAGTTCAGAGGAAAATAAATACGATTTCTACATAAAGATATAGAGTTTATTGTACTGTCAGACTGTAGTGGTCTCTCGGTGTCTATGGGAACTTGACTCCAGGAACAAAGATGCCAAAATCTACTCATGCTCAAGTCCTTCACATGAACTGTGCATACACATGAGCTACGCACATTTTTAGTGTATTTCTACCCATCTCAAGTTGCTGATAACACATAATACAATGTCAACACTGTGTAAATAGTTGTCCTACTATGATGTTTAAGGAATACTGGCAACGAATAAAGCCTGCACATACTCAGCGCAGACACAATTTTCCCCACACAGTTTTGATCCATAGTTAGTTGAGGCAGTGGACATAGAACCCATGGGGCGTAAGGGCCTACAGAATTGTGAGTGAGTCGAAGAAGGCAGCACTAGCAAAGCAGCACGTCCAAAATAAGGAAGGTCTGAAGTTAGGCTTGTAGCTTACACTATAGTCAGCAGGCAATAGAGTCATTGCATAGCCTTGCAGAAACGAGGTGAAAGATAACTGTGAAAACATGCACTTCCTGGAACACTAGTTAGCACAGAGATGCGGCTCACTTCAGTCTCATACCTCACCTTTGATGCTGAGTGTGGCTTAAGAGCAAGGAAAACCTAGAAATGTCTGTAAGTATGGCCTTGAATGAAAACTCATAGACTGTTATTGTGAGTTTTCCTTCAACATTAATATAATCCTTGGGATTAAAGGAACAAGACTTTATTTTTTCTTTCTTTTTAATTACTTTTAATAAGAAATTACAATGTGACAGTTTCAAAACACGTTAGTAGTACATTCACAATAACTGATACAATGCATATTGTTGTCCTCGTTGTAGTTATACAGGGCACAAGGTGTAGACATGATAAATTTTCTAATGGTTATTGGTACAACAGATTTCTTCTCTTTGATCTAAGAGAAGGTAGTTGTATACATAGTCAAATGTTCCATACTTGCAGTGTGTTACTGGCAAAACCGGCAATGTTGGAAGCTGTTGATTTGAGCCTTTTATAGCTCAGCATACTAAACTACCCTTACATTTTATGCTTCATGTTTAAACTTTTCTGCTGGATGGTTAAGGGCAATTTAAAACAAGACCTGTATAACAAAACATGTAGTTTTTGTGTCTCTCAAGGTCAATCAAATCCCCTTAGGTTTTACTTTGGAACCATGTACAGTGCTTTGTAGAACTGTTGTCAGCGTCAGCCGTCTGGATGAGTCACAGTCATTGCTTGACCAGTTTGCTCTCTGTGAAAGCCCGAGAAAATGTTTTCTCTCTAGGTAACTCTCCTTAGGCACACTATATACCTTTAATCCCTTTCTTCTGTGGTCCTTTAATCTCCTTGAACAGAAAATTTGGGAAACCACTGAGTTATAGGATACTACAGCACAGGTTCGGAACAGGACTTTAGAAAGTGCTCTCATGATTAGGACAGAACCAGACAGTAGTATAGGCAACTCCAAGCCCCATTAAACATTTGGGGCTAAAAGAACCTACGCTGGGACCTGTTCTATGTGTTTCCCGTGCATAGCCTTACTGACTTGAATATTATTTTACTCTTTGGCTATTTAAGACAGGAATGTCATAGGATTTTACAAGGGTTGAATGGGGGCTGGTGTGCAGGTAAGGAGGGTTCTTCTGCCAATCTTTGCCACATCTCAATACCACAGCTGGGTCAAATTTAGGGATGGCATAAAGAGCCTCCTACTCCTGTAATCAGACTCAGAATAGTATCAGAAAGGGAATATGAGCTAAAAATAAAAGTCCTCAATATTAACTGAATAGTCCTTAATCATGAAGTTTCTGCAAGATGATTGGAGGAAGTGTGTGTCAGTGGAATTCATTGACTATTTCTTTATCTGCAACAAGTCAACCTCAGTGAGTAACTGTGTAAGTGGTCTTCAAGATAAGATAGCTCAGCAGATGCAGAAGATTCTAAAGACCAGCAAAGGTCATTTTCTGATTTCTGTCAGAGAGAACATTGATCTTTATCTGAAGTTGTTTAACTGTAACTCTGTCTCTAAGGCCGTGTGCAAAATAGTGCCCCCGATGTGCAAATCAGACCTTAAGGCAGGTTTAGAAAAATGTCCTGAGAACAATTTGAGTTAAATTTTATGTTCCAGTTTCACTTTTTTCTTAATAAGTATACATTTCTGTTAACAGAATGATAAATAATTGCTCTCTGAAACTGACTTAGATCGGGTGTATGAGTGTAGCCTGACCCAATGCGGAATTCCAACATCTTGGATAGCTGCAGGAGCAAGAAGAGCACGAAGCACCCCTTTTACAACAGCTTTGGTTTCCAAGAACACCAAATTCAAGTAATCTCAAGACAAATCAGCCACAGCATTAAGTAGCCGCCCTGTTTTAGACATGGTTTTGTTCGGGATACAAATGATCTTGCTGGAGCAGATCCAGTACTGATAAGGGGAACAGTGGCAGTGTGCCCAGAGTCTCCAAAGCTGGAAATCTTGGAAAAACAAGTGTTTCTCCTCCCTCTTGGGTCACCTTCGGCTCTTGGATGGAGGCCACACTCTCTTTTTTATCTGAGGCTTCTGTGCTAAAGGGAGTTATTAGGCAGCTGTACCTCCCTACTTCCCTCAGTAAAATATGAGAAAATATCGTGGAAGATGAAGATAAGTAGGATGAAAGGTAGAGCACTGAGCAGTGGGTATGGTGCTAAGCGCTGAAGACGAAAAAGCATCAGGGACAATATCAGAAAATGTTTCTGCGGCTGTGGCTTGAGTGTACTCACCGTGGGTTGGAAATTTAATCCCCAGTGCAGTAGTAGATAGCTATGAGGGTTCCACTTGGATTAATGTCAGTACTGATAGTCTAGGTGAGTTAATGCATTAGTGGATTCCTGCTGAAAAGATGGAAATCCTTCCCTTCTACTCATGTGCGCATACACACACACACACACACACACACACACACAACACACACTTCTGCCTTCCATCATGGTAGCAAGAAAGATGGTCCTCACCCGATGTGGGCCCTTGACGTTGCACTTGCCAGATCAGAACTATAAGAAATAAATCTCTGTTCTTTATAAATTACCCAGGTTCAACTATTCAGTTACAGTATCATAAAAATGACTGAGATATTTATAGATGGAATCAACAAAAGGAATTAAATCTTTTTTTGTACTTTTAGGCTCAAACCCCAAGCCTCACACAGGCTAGGCAAGATCTCTACCATTGAAACAAGAAAGAAAATGGAACCAGACAGAAAGCCACTGGTGAGACTGTGCACTGTTACCGAGAGCACTAGTGAAAAGAGCCAGCAAGGGAAAGCAGGAGAGGAGCGAGGAGTGGAGGTCCCCCACAGATGCAAGACCCTCGTCCCTTCTATCTCCTGTGCCAGAGAAGTGGAGACGGCATCTCCTACTCATCCCAGATCTGTCACGCCATGGAAGCCAAGCAATGAGATGGGGAGGAAGTCCAGTGAGGTTACTAGAAGGAGGAGAGAGACAGATCTTGTTACATTCCAAAGGAAAAGAGATTGAGGAGGAGGAGAAGGATGCATGCTTCCACAACCCTGCCATCATACCTGAGGCAAGATAAGCCCTGGGTACCACACTTTACAGAGCCCTGTGTGTGTTAATACCAAATACAAAGCAAACAAACAAACACCTTGTGATGAGCCATCCACCATGGACTGTACACCCAGATAGATTTATAATCAAAGTGAAGTATTAAAACAACTGGACAAAAAAGAATATACTTGAAGTGAAAGGGTAGCCTTTCAGGGCTCTCATAACCTGGAGACAGAGGCTACCCAGGGACCCCAGGGCCCTGCCTGTTCCTGAGGTCAGCAGTGTGAAGGACCTCCACACTGTCCTGCTCAAGCTCCAAGTGAATGTGTTGTGGTTACCTGTGAGCAGTGCAGGCTATATAGAGGAGGCTTCTCTAAACTGGCTTCCAGCTTGATTAGCAAGTCTTGGTGAGGCTGTGTATATGTCTTGCAGGCAGCTGATGATGGACTAACATTGTTTGTTATCAGTGGCCATGCTTTAGTTGAGATAGATGAGCTGCTGCGATAGATACCATGCGGCTGAGATAAGAGATTAACTTTCTGCTGAGGTCTGCCTAACTCCAGGGGAAAATCCCTTCCCAGAATTGGTTACAAAGCAGGTTACTCATAAACCATAGGCTAAATCTGGCTGCTCCTGTCCCTTCTGCACGACAAAGAATGCTTTGTCCCCTCTGTTACAAGCCTTTCCCACCTTGCCACTTGTCTAGTGCATCTATCCCCAATCCCCTCACCATTTTCCTCAATGAGTAAATACCAAGGTTCTGGGTGCCTTGTGTCCTTGCTTCCTGGAGAACAACTGGTCATCCCAGATCCCTGCTGCATCCTTATGTGTCTGTTATTATTTCTTCCTCCCTTGAGCTATACTCCTGGCACGAGACTGGACTCTACTGCAGGGGTCTCTGACAAATGGCCTCAAGATCACATGTGCCTTATCCCTAGTAGAAAGGTGCGATGACTTCAAGAAGACTGTCGGGAATGGTGATGTGAGGTATGGTGTGAGGTCTGAGCAGCACTAAGAACTTGCGGGGACCTGGCGTGTCGCAGGGTTGCCAGGAGTTATGTACTCCATAACAAGGCCTGGGGTCACAGGAAGCCACCCAGAGAAAGGCTGCCTCTTCCTGCTCTGAAAGTTCCTCTCTCAAAAAATAAAAATAAAATAATAAAATAAAAAAGAGGCCAGGAAGATAGCTCGGTGGTCTAAGCGCCTGTCTGGCAAGCACAAGGTGCTGAGTTTGATCCCCAGTACTGCTTGCCATGCCATCCCTGGAACCCAGGGGACCCAGTGCCAGCCCAAAACAGGGCATGTGATGCACACCTATAATCCCAGTGCTGAGGAAGCTGAGACAGGAGGATCAGTATGAGTCTGAGAAAGAGAGAGAGAGAGAGAGAGAGAGAGAGAGAGAGAGAGAGAGGAAGAAGAAGATGAAGAAGAAGACGAAGACGAAGACGAAGACGAAGACGAAGACGAAGACGAAGACGAAGACGAAGAAGAAGAAGAAGAAGAAGAAGAAGAAGAAGAAGAAGAAGAAGAAGAAAAGAAAGAAAGAAAGAAGAAAGTTCACCTCTCATTGTGTAAGACTTTGTATTCTTGGCTAAGGATCAAGAATTTAATGTCACTTCACCATGAATGTGAGTGTGCTGGGGTTGGAGAAGCTGTAGGAGGCTCTTTATTTGCCAATCTATAACCCACTTGATGCACTGTATACTTTATCTTGAAAGAATGTTTACTTCAGCTAAATGAGTAGGAATGAAGTTTCTGGAACAACAAGTCAGAAATCTCTGAAAAGTGTCCTGTATCCATTTCGGACGCACTACACACCTGACGCCTAAAGAGCTTCAGATTCTTTGAAAAATAAAGTTTAGCTTACGAATGTTTTTCCCTTACATCTTGCCAGAGGCTGTGGAATTTAACGAGAAGGCATTTATGATCTCTGATGAAAGGTACTCATTAAGTATAATTGTGATCATTACCCAAATTCTATTTTTGCCCGCCTCGTTTTTAATATATAGATGATATGGTCCAGCAAAGCTCTAGAATTAGCATTTTTGCTCTCCATCCCACGCATCTCAGGTCCTATTTTGAGCCGGAAGGTGGACATCTCACAGCCTCGGTGGCTGGTCACTGGCTGGTGGTGCCCTAGGTCAGCAGCTCCTGTAGATGGCACTTTCTAGAGAACATAAAATTTCATTCCAAAACAAATGCATGGATAGCTGGCTTGCTGAGGGTACGATTAGTCACTTTCTCCGAATGAGGAGCAAAGGTCTAATTGTCCTGCAAATGGACAATTGCCACTGTAATTATTAGCCCCTGTAATTTTTCATCCATATATAATTGCACAGACGGACCGAGGAGCAGCGCTCGGGCTGTCTTCCTGCCATCCCGCCCAGGAGGCTTCTCATTGTTATGTTCAAGTTTTTTTCCACTTATCTCAGTCACAGTTGGTTGTGCTTTTCCATGATTGTCCTTTTTCACTCTGTAAAATATAAATGCAAAAGCTGTTTTTCAAAAGTTCCCCAGAACAATTTCAATACCGAATTAGCCCTCCAGTTATTTGGTTTGTGCTAAATGTAATTTGGATGTTTACAAAGGCAAATGTCTGGCTGTCATTTATGGAATCATAGAAAAGAATAAAGCTGGGAACATCCTCTTCACTCTGCTCTCCCAGCAGCCGAGGCTTGTCTCAAACTTCTCCAAGAAAAGGAATTACGCAGCCTCTCTCTGGGCAACTCCATCTCAGTGATGCACCTCTCACTTGAAACCGTTGAGCCCTGAACAATCCCACATGCATTCAGGACTTCTAGGATCCTCAAACCGAGAGGAAACAGGTCATCAGTCTTTCTGAACAGGGAGGAATCAAATTTGTTTTACCTAGATTTGTAGCCAGAAACCAGCTTAGGAAGTCAATTAATTTGCTTTCACTGACATTGAAAGTTTCATACAAAATGGTTTTTGAGGCATCAGGTATTTCTCATGAGACATTTGGCCGAAATCCACTCAGTGGCCCATCACTTGCAACCCCACACTCTCAGCTCACGGAGCAGACATGGGGGGGGGGGGATGGATGACACGCAGAGGAGAATGCTTCCTCCTAACTTGCAAAGCTGCTTGAGAACTCCGTGAGCCAAGGGGCACCCCACTGTTCCTGCTTCCAAAGCATGACCGGAGCCCTAGACAAACAAGTCTCCCCACTGCCTACAGCGCTGTGGTCTTCTCTGCGGATGAAGATTCTTGGTACTCAAGAAAACTCTCAAAACAGGAGACATGACAGAGACAAAGCTTGGCAATGCTGAGAAGGCAAGACTGATTTTAAACAATTTGGGGAGAATTATGCAATTGGGTAATCTGTTGGATGTGTTTCCTTTTTCTCATTAGTTTCAAATAAAAGTGAAACTCGCTGAAAGATATAATGGATACCTGCTGAAATTGATAAGTAAGCTCTGGCAAAGTAATTTGCTCTACAAGGTAAGATAAATCTGCCTGTCCATGGACACCCACCTACTTGAAGACCTTCACAGCAACCTCAGAATAACATTCAGCTGCTCCCTATACTATGACCCAAAAGCTGCAACCTCAGAACATTAATAGCCAGTGCTGAGATTGGGCATTGCATTCTAGTGCCAAAATTCCCCTTTTTTCTGCTCAAAGTGAATAGGATCCTAATGCACCACATTTGTTTTTCTGAGAATGCATTTGCCAGTTGGCCCCAGTGAAAGCCTGAGTGCTTCAGCAGCACTAATAAGAGGAATGGTGATCTCAAGAGCCTTATTTTTGTCTCTGATATTCACCCCAAAAGGAAATATGCTTCTTACTAATAATAGAGGATGTGACCAAAATACGGAGCATTTTTATCTGTTCCTAATCCACTTGCCAAAGCTGATATTTCCCATCCGAGGTGTTGTAGAAGCTCTAAAGCAATTAACCTCTTCCCCACTTGCCCTGCCAAACAGCGAGGTCTGGCACATCTTGTATAGCAAGTTCCACTGAAGATCACCCCCTCCACCCCCAACACACAAGCCAAATCCGAAAGCCATAGTTGTGGTAAAGGCTGAGTACTGGGCACTGCTCCCACATTTCACTTGTCGTAACCCCATTAATCTTCAGAGACCCTGTAAGATAGGTCCTTCCATCCCCATACTCTACAGCTGTGGAAACTGAGACACAGACATACTATGTAACGTATCCAAAATCGCGCAGCTGCTAAGGGCTGCTTTCCACAGGCCCCGCCTATGTGTGCTGCTGCCTCTGTATCATGCATGTTTGGGCTTTAAGATTTCATAGACTGGGACCCACTGCCCTCTCCTTAGTGTCAAAGAATAAAGGGCTGAATAAAAGAACTCTCCTCCCTTCCTTAAATCAAAGGCCCCTTAACTTTCCTGCTGTCATTTAGTGTCTTCGTAGTTTGGCTGGAATTCTGACTTCCAAATCAGAAGTTCTAAAAATAATCTTGGGCCCTGTTTCAACACAGGTTCTTCCAGATTCACTTCGACATCTCTGAATAAGTTTGCAATATGGCACATGTATTGGACAGACAAGCTCATGATAGGTTATGTGTCTAAAGAAATAACAAGCAGCACACGAGAGCCAGTCACTTTGGATTTATAGCCAGAAAGCATTTGTCAGCGACAGTCATCCAGCCTTAGTGCTCATTCCTAATTCTCCATGAACCAGACAGTGTTATCAAACAAAAAGACAGTAGTATGTAAGCCTTGTTGCCAGGCAAATCTTCATTCTCCTTTAACTTGCCTACCTCTATAAAATAGAGAACAATGATTTTTAAAATCTGTACAGAAATATCTTTATTATGTTAAAATAATTTTTCAGAAGATTTTATAATGATCTGATGGTCTCAACTAATTTGTTGAGATGTTTGTTTTTTAAATAAAAGATAATTTTATCCAGATTTATCTTTTTAAATAAAAGATAAATTTATCCAGATAAAACTCTTTTTTTTTTTTTTTAAATTTTATTTATTTATTTATTTGTTTGCTTGTTGTGTTTGTTTGTTTCTTTATTTATTCATTTTGTGGCTGGCTCAGCCTGCCCTGGTGGTGGGGGCTGGCGCAGCATGTGGTGCCAGGGATCGAACCGCAGTCCCTGCAGTTGCCTGAGCCTTCCTACGCAGGCACTTTAGACCACTGAACCATCTCGCCGGCCCTCCAGATAAAACTCTTAAGTTTTCATTTTGAGTGCCTTTAGCAGGCTCTATGAGTTAATGAGCTGAGAAATGGATTTGGCACTGAATTCAAATATCAAAAAAACATTTTTGATCTCTCTAATGTGCAAGACACTCTAGATTTGCAGTTCCTGTATCATCCTGGGCATACATCTAGGCTGTGACCCTTTTCCTCTTCCTGGACCCAGTGTGGGCCACGGCCCTCCCGACAGCCTTCAGCCCATTCTCTTCCTACTCAGAATCTGGCTGTAAGTCAAGCAGGGAACAGGGAGATCTTCTCCCTAACTAAGTGTAGAAAGGCGTCAGTCAGGGCTGGATTAATAGTGGGTTTTATTTTTAAAAAAAATAATGAGTTATACTAATTGTAGCTTTCTGGCCACAGGATGCCTTTATCCACATAAGCTGTGTGTGAAACATCTCTCTGGTCACCCAGCCTGTAGCCTTCCAAGTTTTCTTCTCATACCTTGTGTTTTTCTTCAGTATAATTAACTCAGGGAGAAACCAGCAATCTGCCTTGGACTGGACTGTCATTGGCTTCCAACTACAAACAAAAAGAGAAAACTCCAGCATTTGGCCCAGGGCCCGGCCACCACTTTCCTCCACAGGAGTATTTTCCACGCATGCTACTGCTGGCCAAAGAGTGAAGACTGAGTTTTGACAAGCAAAGGCTCACTTGCCTTCTACCTTTAAGGTGATTGTATTTTAACCAGAGAACCACAGACCACAGAAGAGCATTCCTTCTCCGCAAAGGTAAGCACAAAGCCCAGGTTTATCAAAAATGCAATTGCCATCAGTACTTTAATTAAGTGTTAACATTTCTGGCACGAACTATAAATTGCATTGGAACATAAACGTCAATTGATGGCATTTAAGACCTCAGCTGAACTTACGTAATGTTTCCAATAATAAGCATGTCTATTTAAGATGTCAGTTAAAAGTTCAAAACCTTGATTTGTGGGCGCCATCAAAGAGAACGGAGAGAACCTACACACTGGTCTATGGCAAGAGTTTTGAGAAGGGTGACAGATTTTGACCAGAATTGAAGCTTCCTTGCAGCCTGACGATTGGATTTTTTTTTTCCATTTTCCCGTCTATCCCAGATGCATAAAAAAATCTCAGTAATGCTACACGTGCTTACAAGTCTAACTGAGTGAATTGTACAGTCGAGGTCCATAATGTCTCATCCCTTCTTAACAAGCCGATCGCCTCCGAGTGACACCCCTCGTGCCTGAGTGATGATGTTGGTGGCTCTCATCTCCCAAATGCCTCTCAATCTGCTTCCTGGTAGGAAACGGCTTCCCCTTCTGTCTGGCTGACAGATGCCGTCAGCTGCACATCACTTTGTCAGCCCTGAAGTCAGAGCATCGATAACTTCTGCAGGGACAAAGTTGATAATAATCTCTTGGTATAAAATTGTTGTTTAGAAAATTAGATAAATGTGAACCTCTCCACACTGTCAGCGGCATCACTCAGGGCCGCTTCCCAGGTTTGACAGCCTAGGACGGCGGGACGCCACGAGCACAGGAGCTGCGAGCATTCATTTTCAGGCCTCGGCTCTCCTAACCACCTTGCTCCTCTTCATTGCTTGGGACAAATGTGGCCCCACAGGACGTCTTGACCACGCTGCAGCCTGACCTCCCTGCAGCCCTGCGCGTGTGGCCTGCTTCTCACAAGTGGCTCCTGAGCCCAGCTCTGAGTTTGCAGACTCCAGGAATAAATCATTACCTTGCTCTGCTGATGTCTCTTTCTACAGAGATTTTGGGTACAGAGCTCCTCAAATAGCCATATTAATTGTTTCTTAACTTACAGATAAAAGAACTGGGGAGGGAAGGGAAGCCGCAGCCTGACTCTGGGCTATGCTGTCATACTGGTCCCATGTCCACATTAGAAATTATCTTAAAGGAACTAGGCAGACTACCAGGGGCTCTCAACTAGTAAATGCCAACAGAGTCCCTCTGGTCTAGTCAGAGGCTCGGGCAGAGCGTTTCTGGCCTTCTAGATATTTGCTCAGGGCGTACTTCTAATTTTAAATTACCCAGGAAGGAATCTATTTCTTCTGGGTCAAAATT
>PVKN010036898.1:0-11348 GCA_004027915.1 Capromys pilorides
CTTTAAATAAACAATTTGTCCTCTTCACTGAAGAGAGCTAGTCTATTTCATCTTTAATGAGCTAGTTTTTGGGAAGATTAGCATGTACTGTAGTAATGCCTACTGCATAAATCCAAGCATTTGCTGTGAACGGTTGGAGAAAGCAGTCAGTAAGTACCTAGAATCAATGGGACAGATGTTACTTTAAGCCATCCACGAAAGAGACATTTTTTTTTAAAGCTTTTTTTTGGGGTGTGGTGGGACTGGGGTTTGAACTCATGACCTAGGCTGGCACTTGTGTCACGGAGCTGTCTCCCCAGTCCCTATGGGAAATTATGGACACCATCCCGAGGACATCTAACCTGGGAGTTGGTGAGGACAAACAGGCAGGTGGGAAGGCTGCAAGGATGCCTGAGTAGGGTGGGTGACCCATAGATGTAAGCTATCACTTGGAACCATAGATCATTGGCTGGGATGGGGAATCTAGGGAGGTTTTAAAAAGAAAAGTTGATTTGGATTCCAGGGGCATGTGTGATGTTTATGGAGCTATCTGGGCGTTTCGGGATAATATAATAGTAGACATGGAAAATTCAGAACAAGCCCCCAGACTCATGTCTCCATGGAGACCCCAGCCGTATCTTACCTCCCTGAACCTCTGAGAGAGTTAGCTCAACTCATGTGGTGTCACCCCGTAGCTGTGTTTAAAACAGGCGTCTCACCTCCTTTCTGAAATTCCTCTGGAAGGGTTCTTGCTCATGGGGTCCTCAGGGGTCAGTAGAGCCTGTGGGGGTGACTGGAAGCCTTGGCAGCCTAAAAGACCCACTGACTCTTGGAATGAGGAGATGCCCCTGCAGTTTTTCTTCCTCTGTGACAGCTTAGGTCAGCCAGAAGGTGAGTGACACTTGAGAGGAAAGGAGGGAGTTGGCCAGGGAGGTGTCATTGCTCCTTATCAGCTCAGTGGGCAGGGCTTGCCACAGGCACGCTTGTGATGTGCATTCTTGGTTTACTGAACATGCCTGGTGAAGCATTTCTCATGGGCAAGGACCACCTGAGTGACCATTAACCTTACTTCTGCATAGAAACAGACAGTCCTTCATGGCTGTGAATCAAAAAAAATTTGAGTGCAGATCCTTTAAAAGGCTTGGAAACTGCTGAGAGGAAAAAGACTGGGTCAGAACACTGTAAAATTAAGTTTACATAAGATTAAATAGGCACAAAATTATGACACACACAATACATGATTGTATTTGTGAATTAGAGTAGTGTAAGGTAAAGACAAGGGCAGAGTGTGGATGGGGAGGGGCTGAGTTCCTACCCTTTGTCCTGGAGATGAGTGCCAGCGGTGTGGGGCAGGGAGGGAGGCTGGGCCAGGACAAGGCTGGGATCCTGGCAGGGATCTGTCCCTCTCTGGCCTGGCCCCTGGCACCTCCTCTAGAAAAAGGGCTAGGAACCTGGGAGGGGGCGCTTCAGCCAGGGGCCCCAGCTGATGATGAGAGAGAAGCAGGAATGCAGGAAGCCGCTGAAAGCTGGTAATTAATAAATGAAATGCCCTGGGACTGCTGCTGAGCCGCCTCACATGACATATCTGTCGCAGGCTCGGCAAACCATTAAATGACCATTTTCTGACAGAACGACTTCCCCACAGCCGAGCTGCCGTGACTTGCCAGGGGACGCATTTTCTCTTCCTGCTCTCTTCTTCGCTTTCATCCTCCCCCCAGCACTCGCCCTCCCTCAGCCCTCTCCCCGCCTGAGACTGCCCTCCCAGCTGGACTTCGAGTCCCAGGGGCCTGTCTTTTGCTGTCTCTGTGAGTGCTTCTGTCTCTGTCTCTGAGCGCGTCTCTGTCCCTCCACCTCGCTGTGTGTTCCTGCACCTTGGTGGATGTCTGTTCCACCCTCGAAGTCCCTTGGCTTCTCTGTCTCCTCCCCTCCTGTCCTGACATCTCTTTTCTTTCTCAGCTCTCTCTCTCTCTCCCCTCTAGCTGGCTGCTCCATCTCTCCCACCCCCTAGTTCCTGGCCTTCTCTGCCTGCGTGCCATCTCCCCAGCTGTATCTGGTTGACTTCCCCCATCCCCCACGCTAGCCTCTCTTCACGTCTGGCTTGGCCTTCCCTCATTCCCACTCCCCCCACCCCTCCCTGGCTGCCTGACGGCTCCAGTTCATTTCTGCCTGTTTAATTGGGCCCCGGATGAGTTTGGTCGACAGGGCCATTCATCATGTGGCCACGGCTGGCGGTGGAGCCCGGGGGAGCCAGGCTGACAGCTCCGCCAGGCTGGGATGCGGCCTGCGTCGGGAAGTTCACATATTTGGGCATTAGTGCAGCTATTAGTTTAACAAGCTTCGTTTATCCTTGTCACTACCACTTCAGCTTCCCATGTAATCATTTGAAATGTAGATTACAGCCAGACAAATGGGACAGCACGAGACACAAGGAGTGGAGGGAGTGACACACAGCTCGTTAGGGCCGCCTTCCTAGCCTCATCCTTTTCTAAGCGAGGCTTTGATTAGCTTAATATTCACATGATTTAGGTGGGAAGTACCAGTCACCTATGCCAAGTCTGGGCTCTGGGTAGAAGTGCCCCGGTTGCAACCAGTTGAAGGTCTAGGGTATGCTAGGGTACAGTTCTTCAGATCTAAATGCCATCCCCTAGTAAAGACACCTGTCAGTGGCCAGGGCCTGAGTCTCCTCTGCCATCACCTCTGGATGTGTTTCCCTCCCAGGAGGAGGTAGTTTCTAGGCAGAGCCTGGCTTTCCCTCATTCTTTGATTTTTGTCAGCCTCAACTCAGAGCTACTCATCTCCCTGCATGACCTGAGCAACATCTGACTCTGTCTCTGATGTCCACATTTGGAAAATGAAGGCTCTGATGAGGTGTGAACCCACCTCTCTGCACTCTCCTACAAGACCCGACTAGCTAACCATGATTCCTCTGAATGAGTCACCCGCCTGCAGCTCATTTCTCTTCTGCACAGTGTAGACCATGGGCTCTTACACAAGTACAAGCCTGGCTGTGCCCAGTGGCCTTAGTGACCCTGTGTCATGGGGAGGAGAGGGTTACAGACCTAGCACTGTTCTCTCTCTAGCACTCTCTCTGGTCACTCCTCTGTTTACAGGAGCCCCTAGCAGCTGTCAAATGTCCCAGCTCTTCCTAGCTCTGGGATTTTGTGCATGTTGTTTCCTCTGCCAGCAGTTCTGGACGTACCTTTGCCCCTTCCCCAGTTCCTTTCCTCAGACATCTTTTTCTCATCTGCTGGGTTCTTAAGGTGGATGTTTCTTCCCCCAGGAAGCTTGCCTACCTAACTGTCCTCCGGTGCTTCTCATCCTCAGCTCCTCAGCTCTCTACAACAGCTCCTATCATGGAAGAAAACTGGCTGTGGGTTTGTGCCCCCCATAGAACTATAAAGTCTGTGAGTTCAGATCCTTCTTAATACAATATGTTCCCAGAAACTGTTCAGCTAATACTTGTTGGAAGAACTGAATAAGCACAAGCAGTGATGTGCCTGAGTAGCCTCCATGGACAGACAGCTGCAAACCAGTGCACCTCATGCAGTGAGTTCATTGAGCCAAGACCCCTACCTCCCGGCTCCCTGTTTCCTCATCCTGCTGGCTCTTTCTACCCCAGACTTAAACATGCAGATCTGGGAAGATCAGGTTCTGGCTTTCATGGGGAAACTTCCTCTGAATCAATGATGCTTCCCAGAAGAAATAACCAGCTTCTCAAAAAGTTTTACTAAGAAGAGTTTAATGATGAGTCTACCTGTAGAGGTATAAGCAGAACTCAAAAGCAACATAAAAAGGGCTTGATTCTGAGGAGAGCTAATGGCACCCTAAACCTAAGTGCAAGGGGCAGGAAAGATAGTTATTCCTTTGAGAAGGATCAAGAGATTCGAAAGAGGGACTGCAAGATGATGAAACTCTAGAAATAGCCACTTCTGGAATTGAGGGAAAAGAAAAGAATGTGGGGACATAACCTCCAGCCTCTCACTATTCTTTCAGTCCAGTTTCCAGAACCCTCCAACGAGAAGCCAGAGGGACAGAGTCTTCATGATATGGTCCACAGAGGTCACGGGGTACAGAGCAAAATAGACCAAGTTGATGGGGCTGGTGGGGCTGGGAATGCACATGGCACCCAGCCCCTCTGCAGGGAGACCATGGTGACACCAGGATAGAAAAATATATCTCACAGAAAACAGCCACAGAAAAATGTATCTCAAGACCAAGTGGAAATGCTTCTACAGAGGGCTCTACGTGATGTGGACATGATTATCAACTGTCTTTTATATTCATTCTTTTGTTGTCACATTTCCCTGCCTAACCTAGCTGGCCCAGAACAGTCCTAAACTCTGAGTTTCTTTATTCACCTCTCTCCCTGCTAAGGAGCTTGTCTCCGCTTCTTCCTGACACCTTCTGAATAATGACACCAGACCCTGAAACCAACGAGTCATGAATCAAAGTGGCTTCTTGCTATCATAAAAGAGATGTTCTAAACCCCAAACATAAAGATCATTTTATCTTTATTAATAGTTTAATGCATCTGAGAAAGCTATTTGACATTTTTTACACCTCCAACTCTTTCTTTCATGCATTGCTGGTCAGATTACACCGGGTTCAGCCACTTAAATCCACTTAATAACTGACTAAATTCTGCACTGAATTTACATTGAGCTACAAACTGATTCTAGGATACAGATGAATTTTCTAGTGGAAAAAAAATCCAACACCCTGACTCCAAGTTGTAAATCTGCTCTAATAATGAAAAAGGAATTAGTCAAATTATTGGGATTGATGTCATGTTTAACAGGACTTCTTGATGAGTACCCTACAGAGCATATTGGAAGAATGTACCTTGATTAATAATTGGGACTGAGGCATTTTCCTCACCCACATAATTAAAGTACCACACTTGCAAACACAGATGTGAAGTTAATTGAAAACACATGGAATTTTCATGGAGAACAGTTTGACCCTTACCAATTGCTGGCAAGCCCCAACACACATCAGTGCATGGCACTGTGAGGAGAAAGGTTTGGTTACTAATTATATCTGAGTTGGAATAGCACCTAGTTGGCTAAATTTGTATTGTGTGTGGGTGCACACATCAACATATCACCATCATGACATCACAAACACAAATATAAACATGTAGGACTGCCAGGCATGGCGGCACACGCCTGTAATCTAAGCACTTGGGAAACTGAGGCAGGAGGATCAGTGTGAGTTTGAAACCAGCCTGTGTTACAAAAGTGAGCTCAAAGCCAGCCTGAACTGCATAGCAAGACCCTGTCTCGAAAAGACAAAAAAATAGATATGTAGGACTACACAAAATGCATACATGTACTCACAGTGCAGCCCAGCATACCACACACAAACATACAACCCCTTAGCTAGACATACAACACAGAGGTTCTCTGAAGAAGAGACATGTGTACGAAGACCCGTGGATTGCACACAAGTACTTGCAAGAAAGTCTTAGTGGAGCAAGGGGAAAAACATGTTCCCTGCCTCTCTTTAACTTCCCAGAAAGAAAAAAAATGTAACTGTCAGAAATGTGATAGCACTGTCAAAGACATACAGAAAAAATCCAAACAAACCATGCAAGTTGTGAAACATAAATCCCAATTCTATTTGTTCCATGACAGTGTATAAACCACACATTTTTCATCAAGATAGAAAATTAAAACCCTCACCAGCTTCAGAATTGCTAGTGAAGTTAAACAGAAACCCCAGTGTCCTGGCACAAGGAGAAACATCAGTTGCCTGGCTTACGAAGAAGTGTGTTTCAGGACCACAGACAACAGGATGGGAAAGTGTATGTTTTTCAAACTTGCTGTGATTGTATTCACATACTTAGGGCTACAACTGATCAGACTTTGCATTAATGTTTCCCTCACTTAAAAGCATTTGATTAAGCATAAGTTCAATTTCTGAACAGCCGTTGAGTAGCTGGTGTGTCTTCTACACCAAATCCACTCCAAGTTCTTTTCCCCACCAAAGCTCACCTGATTTATTTCAAGCCTTCATGTAGTCTGGGAGTTATTACAGTGCTTTAATTACTGTCTTAGTTACTCTTCTCTCATTGCTGGGACAAATACTCAACACCCAAAATGAAGGAAAGAAAGGTTTATTTAGCTTACAGTTGCTGGAGGTTTCAGTCCATGTTTGGCTGGCCCAAGGCTGAGTATAACAGAGCAGAGAGCACCCAGTTCATGGTAGTGGAACAGCAACAATTGCAACAGAGGCAACCGACCAACCAAGGCAGCAGAGAGCAACAGCATCAGTCTGTCTCTCTTTATATTACATTCAGACACTCTGCCTCAGCCTATCCACCTTAGATCACACCCATAATACTAGAAGGACTCAGACCCATAATCCCATCAGTACTAAAACACATAATCCCAGTGGATCATGAGTCAAGTCTCAAACTCTAGAAGTCCCTGCCCCATGATTGCATGAGGCTTTTGGGGGACAACTAGACATAAACCATAACATTCTGCTTCTGGACCCCCAAAGCCTAATGCACATCCCTTTGTGCAAAAGACATTTTAGTCCATCTGGAAGAGTTGCCAAAGTCCCAAAAGTTTCAGCATTGCTGAAAAGTCCAAATCCCAGGTCTCCTCTAAGATCCAAGGGAAACTCTTCACTGTGAGCTCCTGTACAAAAGAAAAGTTAAACAGATACAATATTCAAAGGCACAAGATAAGCACTGCCATTCCAAACGTTGCAAACAACAGGGTAATACAAAACATTGGGACCAACACATGTACAAAATCCAGCAGGGTAAAAATTAAATCCCATAGTTCCAACTGGAACATCCAAAGCAGTCTGCACTGAATTGTGAGCTCCAAAGGCCTCACACAGCTCCGCCCTTACAGCACTCTTGGTGGTTGTTTCCATGGTTTCTCTCTGAGGCCAGATTTGCTCCTTCTTTGCAGTTTCCCTTAGATGATCCATGTTTCTGGCTTTTCCAAATTTCTAGGGTTTCCACTGAATAGACTTCTCATTCTCTACTTCACACACTGCCCTCTCAGGGGCACAATGCCTGGCCTTCAAGACTTTCTGAAATCGAGGTGGAAGCCTTCTTAACCTAACAACTTGTGCATTCTGAATGCACCTAAAACCAATGTCACACGGATGATGCCAAGGTCTGCTGCCAGTTGGAGCAGTAGCCAGGCTTCCTTCTCACTTGGCTGTAGGGGTGGAGTGCCTGGACTGATGAACACTCTGACCTTGATTCCAAGGAACAAATTCTCCATGCAGGCACCATTTTGGAACCTGGTTTGGCCGCTGCCACCATTCTGGAACTTGTGTCTCTGTGACTTTCTTCTCAAGGCAAAGCCTCTCTCCTTTGCAATTCTAGGGTTGCAAAAGGCAGAGAGCTGCCACCTCTTGTGATGCCTTCAGGCTATCCTTTCTATTCTCTGGTTTCTTCCTGGCAATGGAGATCTTTTCAGCTCCATTTTTGCAGTCCGCAGCTCTCCTGGTACTTCCTTCCTGGCCAAACTCACAATATTTTAAATCATCCTGCTTGACTCTTTGCTCTTGATTTTCAACATGAATCTGGCTAAAAGCCACCAATAACAACCATGCCACTGCCCCAATAGTTTGCTGCTTTGAAATATCTCTTGAAAGATTAATCGGTCTGCCATGCTTAATCTCAGTCTTAGGCAAAGTCTCTAGGCACAAGCAAAATTCTGACAGATGTTCAGCCAATCCATAGCACAAATCATCTGGAGTCCAACAACCAATGCTGTCCTTTTTCCCAGCAGAAACCTCCCCAGTCTGGACTTTACAGGCAAGCCTTGTGTCAGTCTTCTGGTCTAAACTTTTGACCAGAATCTCCCCTACAGAACAACTGAAACTTTTCCAGCTCTTCACAAGTAGAGGACCTCTCCAAACCTTTCCTATCTCTTCCCATAATCCATTCCCAAAAACTTGTAATTCACATGGTCAAGTTAGTCACAGCAATGACCCCACTTCTCTGGTACCAAATTCTGTTTTACTTACTCTTCTCTCCTTGCTGAACAAATACCCAACACCCGAAATGAAGGGAGGAAAGGTTTATTTAGCTCACAGTTACTGTAGGTTTCAGTCCATATTTGGCTGGCCCAAGGCTGAGTGGGAGAGGGCAGAGAGCATCCAGTTCATGGCGGAAAGCAACAATCGTGACAGAGGCAACTGACCAACCAAGGCAGCAGAGAGCAACAGCACCAGTCTGTCTCTCTGTCTCTCTTTATATTACATTCAGGCTCTCTACCTCAGCCTATCCACCTTAGGCCACACCTATAATCCTAGAAGTATTCAGATGCATAATCCCATCAGTACTAAAACATAATCCCAGTGGATCATGATTCAAGTTTCAAACTCTAGAAGTTCCCGCCCCATGATTGCATGAGGCTTGGGGTGGGGGAGGCAACTAGACATAAACCATAACAATTACATTGCCTTAACTTCTTCTTCATAAGGAATTCTTCCTCAATAGCTATCAAATATTGACTAAAATCAGTTAATCCCAGTCCCTAGAGAATTAAACATTATTACTATATTCCATCCAGAGAAGTGTCTATTTAAAAAATGTTTTTTCTTTTCCTAAACCAGTTTGTTTGTCATAGGGAAGTGTCCTAGTACCTTTTCAAAAGCTCAGTGTTTAGCTTAGTGGTATAAGTGCCTGCCTGGCAGACCCAAGGTCTTGAGTTTGATCCCTGGTACAAAAGCTTGATGTTTTTGGTGGATTCCCAATGAGATGTTCCCAAAGCCATCTGAAAATGAGCAGTAGCATCATTTTGTTTCTTAGCTGAATATTTTTCCTCAAAAGAGACTCATGAATCAGGTTGGTATCTCTTTGCAGAAACCACAATCTCCTGTTCTTAGTATTTGTCCTTCAAGGATCCCTAATTCCCCATTTTGTTTGTTTGTTTCAAAATTTATTTATTCATTCATTTATTTGGTATAGGGTCTCTCTATGCAGCTTGGACTGTTAGTGATCCTCCTATTTTCACCTCCCCAGCACTGGAATTACAAGCACGAGCCACCACACCCAGTTTCAGTGGCTGGCATGATGCAGGGCTGGTATGGCATGTGGTACTGGGGATCAAACCCAGGTCCTTTCACTTGCCAGGCAGACACTTAGACCACAGAGCTATCATCCCATTCCTAAGTCTCCATTTTTAATAGTACCTCATAGCAATCTATTGCCATTGACAACCAGACAATTCTCTGGCTTGAGGCTATTTTTAGTAAGAGGTGTTTCACTATGGCAGACTTCTAAAAGTTCATGTTCCCTTATTCTCCCAGCCTTTGTTTAAGTGCCACTGTGCCAACTCTAGTTTATTGGCCCAAGATAGGATTGAAGTACTTTAGAGGGCCTTTGAGCATGAGGATCTCTGCAGCAAAGTCCAGACCCAAGAAATCCTCAGGTCTCTTTGATCTGTAACCTTTGACTCTGAGTCTTCACGGTAAATGCTTGGTCCCAGGTCCCTTTGCTGTGATTCATTGAGAATTGCAGACTTACTTGGCTTATGAAATGAAAAGACCAGAAATCATGTGACTCAATCTTACATTCCTTATTTGATTAGAGGCTGAGTCCCAGGTGAGGATGTTGTGACAAGGGTATGAGAGGAAGTGGGCAAGAGGATGGCAGTACCGGGAGGTGGGTTTCAGTTGGCCTTTTTGAATTTCAGGAGCAGGTCCAGGTCCTGTGATATCCCCACACATATCCAACCTGTCCATCAACACCTTTCAGTCCAGCTCCACAAACATTTATTCAGTAATAATTGGTTGAATATAGGAAGAAATGATTCTCTTGTCTGAACCAAATAGATAGTGGATACTTGGAAGAACCTGGTAGTGATGTTTCAATATCTTTTCTCTCCTTTTCTGAGAGTATTAGAATTTATAGCAGGGGGGGGAGAATGGGGGCATTCAAGATAGAGATCACATTCCCAGCCATCCCTGCAGTTAGATGTTACCATATGACTCAGACTACATATAGAAGAGTTAGGCACCAGTTTCCTGAAAGCTTACTCAAGAGATAGCTCATTCTCTTTCCTTTGTTTTTGTTTTTGTTTTTCCTTTCTGATCCCTGGAATCCTGATGGTTCACCTTGGGCTATGGGGCTAAGAGACATAGGCTCAGGAGGGTCAAGGATGACTGAGTCTGCTCCTGATGGGTCTTCTCAACCAAGTTGCCATATTAGCTATGGATCACTGACCTCCAGACTCCATACACGAGAGAAGAGGATCTGTCTTGTTTAAGCCACTGTTATTCTGGATTTGTCAGTCATTCAGAGCTGATCTAATTCTATTACAGGCAGTAAAATAAATATTTAATAAGGGTTTTTAAAAAGTCTTCTAGCTTTGCCAAGAAAAATTGGACATTTTAGGAAATTTAAGAAGCTAGGCTCTGTGACTATAAATATGTTTTAAAAAGTGATCTGTGTGCATGTGGACATACACTCGCTATACATATGCTCATCTCATAGATGCATAGATTACCTCTGGGAAAAAGTACATAGACTGTAGTTATGGGGAAAAGATGCAGGATTTTCGAGTTTGGGGAGGGAGTGACACTCACCTGCCTACTTTATTATTCTGATTAAATTTTTAAACCACATATGTGTGTTAACTTTCATTAAAGTACGAAAATTAAAACCAAATGAAAGCTTATTTTGAACCTCAGAGGCTTCCAGTACACACACTATTGACCCTTTACAGTGTTGCCAAATGGATATACAACTCTTGTTTGGGCAACTCAGGGACAGGACACTCACAGTTTTTCAAGGGTGTCTAGAAAATGTGAAGCATGACAATTACATCAACATCTTTGAGGCTGTGCCTTCATCTGAAGGTACAGGCCTTCTTTGCAGGGCTGTTGCAAGTGCACGTGGCAGATATGGCACAATATCACTGGTCAAGGATGCCGTGACCCCACAGCATTCCCATCCCTCTCCTGTCTTGCCCTTCCCACAGCACCACTGCATGTAAACTACTGTCCTCCTATGGGGCTGATTCCTACCCACCAGTGTGAGCACTTTCCAATGAGAGCATCACCCAAATGTGATGACTCAGAGACTGCTGTTCTGGGGTCACACTGTCTAGCTTCAAGTCTTGGCCACACTGTCTACCAGCTGTGTAATGGAGTTAGGTCCCCTTCCAGGCTTAGTGCTCTCATCTATAAAAGTAAAAAAAAAAAAAAAAAAAAAAAAAAAAAGACACAAATTAATATTTTTTTCCCACCTTACCTTCCTTAGCTGTGCTACCTAGAACTATCCCTTTCCCATTTTTGAAAGAAGCAGCAGGACCTTTGCTGACCTATTAGTCCAATTCAAGAACTTCCCAGTAACTTTCTTTCTTAAGAAGTTTCCTTTTGGTATTTAA
>PVKN010036899.1:0-11380 GCA_004027915.1 Capromys pilorides
GTGGGGCTCGGGTCCTCTGTCCCTAGGGATGGAGCTTGTTCACCAGTGGCTGCCAGCTTGCTTGGGGACTGATCTGATTTCAAACTACTATATTGGAAGACTGGTGACCCTGGGGCAGGGCGGGGTCTGGAGGGCCTGGATGTTGGGTGAGACTGAAGGAAAGTCTAAGTTTCACTGTGAGTCCAGGGATGGAAGCGATGCTGATCTGGGCCCCAAGAACAAGCTGGCATGGCTCTGGGGTGCCCCGTGCCCAGAAGGCAGGACGCAGACCCGACCCATGCCACCCTCCACTGACTTGATAGGAAGCTTGAGTCTCAGTGCCTCGGGATAGGCAAACAGTCCCTGCTTCCTGGAGGACCTGTCCTGGAGACTAAAAAGTGGATCAGAAATGGCTTTAAAATAAAAGTTACATTGTTCCTGGCCAAAATGCTATTGAAGACCAGCTGGCTGGTTACTGGGACCTCAGAGGTCTTTGCTGCCGGTGACAGATGTAGAAGAGGGTCTCAGAAGCCCCAGATACCGCCACTCTGGTTTCAAGGATGAGGAGACAGAGGCTTGGAGGCACTGAATTCCCTCGGGGGTCACAGCATCCAGGGCCCATCCGGGAGAGAGGGGCTGCTGTGAGTAGACACAGGATTCCCGGATTTGCATTGCGCTGTCTGATCTGTCCCTGGGGGGAATTTCTTCCTCCTGTTCTATTAACGCAAATAGGGAAGTTGCTTTCAATGCCCTAAGAATCTTTGGACTAATGGGCGTGGGGGAGAAGTGAGGTGGACTGAAGTAGAAGTGGCCGCAGCGTTAGCCCTTTGACCAAAGCCCCAGGGGGCGCCCTACCAGGTCCCTGCACACCCATGGACCCTGGGCGTGGGGTTGGCCCAGGGCGAAGGCTTGGGCTGGCGAGGGCGGAGATTTCTTTCACAGAAATGGACGCTCTGGGGATAATGGTTACAGTTCTGAACACCTGTGTTAAAATTTTTATCCCATGAAGTTTATTTCTCTCTCTTTTCCTTCCTCATGGCAGCAGGAGGCCAGTAAGAAAACTTGGGGTGCTCAGAGGACGTGGCAGGGTCCCAGGGCTCAGTAGCTAGGTGACTCTTAGGGATTTTTTTTTTAACCTGGGAATCAGAGGGTGTGACTGAGGTATCTTCTGAGAGGTGCCTGGGAAGCCCTAAGAAGTGGGTCTGAGAGGAGCTGTGTCCTGTAGGGGTATGTGTGCCCCACCCAGCATGGTTAAGGCCCAGAGGTGAGGAGGTGGTACGGCAGGTGGCTAAGCCTAGGGTCCTAGAGTGTTGGAAGCCACATAAGCATCTTTCTGGATTTTTTTTTTTTTTTCTGGTACTGTGGATTAAACCCAGGGCCTCTGCTCTAGGTTTTTCATATTTTTTTTATTTTAAGTCAAGGGTTTGTTAAATTGCCATTTTCCAGGCTGGGCTCAATTTGCAATGCTTCTGCCTCAGTCTCCTAGAATTCTGGGATTACAGGTGTGCACCATCATGCCAGGCCAGCATCTTTTTTGACTTGGAATGAGCTTCGCAGTGTTTTATCTCCTTGTGTCTCACTGATTTGTAGTAAGTGGTTTTTGTGGTTCTGGCAGTTAGACCTGAACACATCGCTGATGAGGGGGTGAGGAAACCTCTCTGGTCCCTCGACTGCTGATCAGGACTGTGGATTACGGGCGGGAGTTTCGTGTGAGGCGTGGCACCCCGACCTCAGCCTGGGTGTAGAGTCTGCAGGCGCCAGCATGCGGAGCCTCTTGAAGTGGGACACGCTTCCTGCCTGGCAGCAGGCAGAGCCTCTCCTGGGACTTCACCCGCTCCTCTCTGGGTCTTCAGGGGACTCAGATAAAGCAGGGTTTTACCAGGATGCCTGTCACCACCCACTTTTATGTGAAATTTCTAACTAGAGTTTAAACTTGGCCAGCACTCCGGGCCTTCGGAGCCTGGAGGCTGTCTAGAGGGCACGCCAGCCACTTCCCTGAGGCTTTTTCCTTGAAGCTAGAGAGCCCGAGTCTCCTGGGGAGGAGCAGGCGGTGTCCGAGCTGACCAGGACACCATGTGCTGGGTGGCCTTTCCACGGTGGCCTCCAGGCGCAGACCTCATGCCTGTCCTGGCTGGGACAGGCAGGCCATACACACAGGCCAGCCCCCGAGGCCGGAGCAGCTGCTGACCTAGGCAACGAGCTGACACCTAGGCATCCCACCAGGGGCTCAGCCGAGGGGCTCGGAGGCTCCAGCGAGAGGGCCTCGGCAGCGGGGAGGTCTCAAAGGTTCCTGCTAATTCCGAGAGCTGCACCTAGACCTGGACGCGCCTGGCCTCTCCCTGGTTTCCAGATAATGTTTTGCAGTTTCCACTGCAAGAGCTCGACCTAGCCCGGCTGTATTTAAATAAAAGACATGGCTTGCGCCCCATTCCACGGTGAAGGCCGTCTCGAATTCTTAGGGGAGGGCTTCAGGTCCGGTTTTTACAAAGAGGATTTTCTTTGCGAATTATGTTCACTTTCAGAAATGAAATTTCCAACACATTCTGGCCTCCCCGGCTATTTCGCCGAGGAGGTGGAATCTTGGGCCAGCTTTCCTCGGGGAAGAGCCATTTGCGGAGCTGGAGTTCGGTTTTCTTCCTCCAGAGGGCGGCGCATCCCTCTGCACGCCCCGGGAATCTCCAAGGTGGTGGGCGGGGCTTCCCAGGGTGGGTGCTGGGCCGTCCTCGGCGCGCGCTTTAGGAGAGCTGAGCGCAGTGCAGGGCCCAGCGAGGGGCTGCTTGCTGGCATCGCCATTGCTGCTGTGAACGTGGCTGTTCACGTTACCTGAGGCGGGCACAGAGCTAGGCGTTTTCCTTCTGTGCTCACGGGTGAGGGTACTGAGGTGAAATTAATGTCTTTATGTGACGCCACATGTCCTTGAGAACAGCGGCACCACAGGAGCCTGGAGAAGCGAGCGGGCCTGAAGGAAGCCTTTCACTCAGGCCTAATGCTCCGAAGTTTAAACCAGTAGTTGGGTGCCCGAGAAATGTTTGCAAATTCATGCCAGGGCTGTCTGGGTAGAATTTTTGAATTTTAAAGCTGGAAAAAAAAATCTTAAAATGAGTGGAGCCAGTAACTCTTGAGCGCTTCGTTGTCATCTGCCTGATGCCATCTCCCTCTGGCAGACAACATATTTTAAAGCAGATTTACATGTAGTCATGAGTGTCCCATTTTAAATATTAATAAAAGTAACTGTTGGGCATAGTGGCCCACGCCTGTAATCCCAGCACTGGGGAGGCTGAAGCAGGAGGCTGGCCCTGCGTTCAAGGGCAGCCTGGGCTACTAGTGAGTTCAAGGCCAGCCTGAACTGCATAGTGAGATCCTGGCTCAATAAAACCTAAATAAATACATAAAATAAAATAAATCACTGTCTCGCAGATTTAATGATTTTAGGTAGAGATACCACTGTTAGGATCCCGAGTGTGGAATTGGAGCACAGAGCCGAGTGACCTTGGTTTAATTGGTCTATGCGTTTTCCATATGTATTTGGGTTGAAAGGACCATGGTGATCCGGGGCTCCAGAAGCAGAGGAGGAGGCAGAAACGATTAACAGATATCCCTGGTCGCCCGGTTGGCAAACACACGATACCGAGAAACGGCCATAGCGTTGGCTTTTTCCACAATGCTTTTCTGTCCTCTGGGAGGCAAGCGACTGCCCAAAGGCCGCAGAGCTCAGCATGGAAGCGAACCGGCGTTTCTTGATTTTCTGCACCTGCCTGACCTCTCCCCGCGTGCGTGCGGAGCCTGGGCTGGGCACCCAGGGCACAGGCCGGTAAGGGCAGGGCTTGCATCTCATGCGCAGAAAGTTCTCTGTGTTTACCAGTTTTCTTCGGAAGAGCATCTTGAAAACTAATTTAGCAGAGGAGTAACTGTTACTTAAAAATTCTGGAAAGGAAAAGGGGAGAAGAAAAATGAGACAAACATGGAAAGCCCTGCCAAGCCCTCTCCCAGAGGCGCATTGCCGCTCTGGCAGGGGTCGGGCCGCATGCCGCAGGGCACTGCCCCGTGCTTCTCCCGAAAGTTAGGGCTCAGATGGGAAGAGAAGCCCCCCCCCCCCCCCCCCCCCAGCGCGGGCGTGGCGGGACGCTACAAGGGTCCCTGAAAACCCCAGCCAGAGCAGATGCGGCGCGGAGGCACGTGGTCCCACGAGGAAGCACTCAAGGCTGGATTAATTTCAAAATTAAAAATTGAGCAGCAGCTGGTGATGACTCAGATCTCGCGGGAAACCCCATTCCAGGAAACTGGTTTTTCACTTCTGGAACCTTCCTTAGTTGATTTACCAGCTTCTTGGTCTCGCTGCAGTCAGCTCAGCTGAACCACAGATGGCCCCAAGGGGGCGAAGGCGGTGGGGTGCGCAGAAGACCCAGTCAGACAGGTGCAAGGTAGCAATCTCTACCACGGCCTGTGCCCGCCACTGGCTTAGCCCCTGTGCCCTGGAGGCGGAGGCAGGAGGAGCAGGGCTCTGAACCCGGCCTGGGAAATGTTAACAGCTTACTGAGAACCTCTCTCAATCCCAAGAACAGACGGACGGACAGACAGACACCCAATCATACACAAGCACACAGAAAAAGAAAACAATTTGCCTTATACACACAAAAAATGAGAATGTGAGAAGCAAACTGGCCACTGTGGAGGAGACAGTAAGAAGGTGGAGTGGTGCCCCGCCTCCCCTTGAAAGTCTGGCTGTCTCTCCTTCGCTTGCTTATGAATCAGGAAACATCCCCGGTCTAGTTTTTTTCTCTGGAGGTGAGAACATCGTAGCATTTGCGTAGCGCACAGTGGCACGCTACGGTTTGAAGAGGCCAGGAGCACTGAGGTCGCCGGGCAGGCAAGGCAGAAGAGACACCACAGGGGCCCGCCTGGGTCCACGGCGGCATGGAGCGTGTCCTGGGCAGCAGTGGACAGTGTTGGGCCACGTGCAGTGTGTCTGAATGTGCGTCCTTCCCCAGCCTTGGAGCCTGACTGCCTGGTCCACTGGTTACAGCAGTGTAAACGGACACCAAGCGCCGTCCGGCCGCCACACGTGTCTGCAGGTGCAGGGCTTCGTGCGCTGGCACCCAGCTGGCCGAGCCGCAGCCGATCGGGACTTCTATTTCGTGGTTATATCGTAAACACTAGGAATAGGTCTCAACACAGATTCTCAAATATCTGTGTGATGGGCCTGGAGTTTCTCAAAGTCTCCTGGCTGGGAGGAAGGAAGGAAGCCAGCCTTGCGGGGAGGGGCTGTGTGGGTCGGTCCACCGGTCAGTGTGGCTTGCTCCTCTGTGGAGGAGAGTCAGCACAGGTGTGCGCTGTCCCTTTCCCTCTCTCTCTGCACCGCTTTGTGGTCACACTTGGGCTGCTGAAGGGGCTGATGGGTTAGATGGTCCCAGAAGAGTCCATGGTCGCTCTGCTTCTGGGACATCTGCAGGTGACAAAGAAGTTGTGTTACCAGCAAGGGCAGAAGAGGTAAAAATTTGCCCTCCTGGGTTGGGTCGCACAACCTTCTAGACTATGTTAGGAGAGTGAAGGTAGGCGAGGTCCACCGCAGAGGACGGTTTTGATGAGGTCAAAACCTGGGAGGGACCGACTGGCCCTGGGCCAGCAGAGTCCAGATCTCCAGGCTTTGCAGAGGTCGTGGCTATCTCTGCGACCTCTGACTGCTGCGCTGTTGTGGTTACTATGTTTATCTGCTGCGCCTCAAGTCTTAGCAGGGGCCCGTAGATCTTGGTCATCTGGCGTGGGTGGCGGTTCTGAGTCCCTCGTTCACAGGGCTCATAAATCCTGCAGCTGGAACGCGTTCTCTTCCAGTGCAGATAGCTCTGCTCTTCCCCCCTTAGACCATGTCTGAAGACCAGAATGTAAGATTGGAGGCTTCCGGTATAACTCTTCGGGGAGGTGTACTCCAGCTCTTCCAAGTCATTTGTTTTTGAGAATTTCCCAGAAGATCTGCCAAACAGCCATATGTATTACGTTCCCTGTTCTTCCTTGACGATCTGTAAGACATGATGAATCCTCTTGCTTTCCCCCCTGGAGTCAGGCAAGAATGGGGAGACCGACCGAGGAAGAAGGATGATTGGGGGGCCAAGAAAGGATGTGCAAAAGGCAGGCTGGGCGAGCACCCCAGGCTAGAAATTTGAGTTTTCTTTGCATAGTGGCCATGAGGCTCTCTCACTGGGCTCTTCCACTGTTTCTGCAGCCCCCTCCCCCTTTTTAAACAGGAAAGTTGGAAGCCAGGTGTGGCAGTGCACACCTATGATGCCAGCAGCAGGAGGCTGAGGCAGGACGATGGCCAGGAGTTTGAGACCAGCCTGAGTTACATAGTGAGTTCAAGGACAGTGTAAGCTACTTAAGGAAACTTTGTCTCAAACGACAACGACAAAAACCCTAGACAAAAGAAAGCAACAACACACACAGGGCAGTTAAGGGTTAACAGCAGCCCCAGGCCTCGATTGCAGGACAACCTTATCTTAAAAAGCAGTGCTTGGAGAAAAATGCAGGAAGTGCCTCAGAATGCAGCTCTGGATGTACTTAAGTCTTTGTTTTAAAATTATTTCCTTCTGTGCATGTGTGAGTTTTTTTTTTTTTTTTTTTCTTAAGAAAAGACTTCCAGACATGGAAAATGAAAAGGCCCTTGAGTAGAGTGGATGAAAACTAACCTCGCAGCGCTGTAGAATAGCTTGGGAAGGCTGGGGTATGGCTGCGTGTGACTTAGAGTGCCGGCGGGCGGCAACCTTGCCAGCGAGAAGTTGCTTCAGTGTCTCAGGTGGGCAGCAGCTGAAGAGCAGAAGGCACCTGGAGCCCTGGTGAGGTGACACGGGAGAGCACGGAGCAGGCAGGAAGCCACGTGGAAAGACCCGAGTGAGAATTTCATTGAGTCCTCGTGTGGAGGGTTTCCTGGTGGACCCAGAATCTGTGGCAAAGGACGCGTCACCCCACCCAGCCCCACGGTCCCCAGCAGCAAAGTCTTTTGTGTCAATTTTATATGTAGAAGAACAGAACCAGACGCTCGCCATCACCAGAAGTGCATTTTCTTGGCCAAGCCAAAGGGGGATTCTCCTAGATCTGGGCCAAGTCCGGCCAGCCTGGTTGGCCCCCAGGGGCTCTTCGCTGGCCCTTCGCTCAAGCCTGGGTTCTGCTTTACCCTGGATGGTGGCAGAGCACGGTGCCTCCCAACAGCGCTAACAGCTATAAACTGGAGGAGGCGGTCACTGGGTTGTTGTTGTGGGCCCACCCTGGAGACAGACACGCCGGTCGCCAGGGGTCAGGGCGCCGGGTCCCCTTATTACAGCAGGCAAGTGGGTGATCGCTGGGCGTGGTGTCTAGCCTCTTTCAGTCATCTCAGCGAAAACACAAGCCCATACAATTGGCAGCCAGGAAATCTGGGTTTAAAAGCTGAGGTTCCAGAAGGCGTAAACAATAGCAGACATGGGGTGGCAAACGAAAAGATGAACACATAGCCAACAGCTGGGCTGAGAACGACAAGCCACGGGACGGCTGGCTCCTAAGCGTCCGGGCGGGAGAAATGTGCGAGCCCAAGGCTTTCGTCCCGCTGCCCGGGAGCTCGGCCCAGCAGAGCGCACGTGCAGATGAGTCATCGGCAGGGCCTGCTGACTCAGCGCCCCCGGATCCCTTCCGAACCTGCTCCCCCAAGACCCGGAGCCCCTCCTGCTCCTCCTGCTCCTCCTGGCACCGCCCCCTTTTTGTCTCAGTACCCGGATGCCTGAATACTTCCCGGTTGTGCGCGCAGACCTCCTGGCCCTGTGTTCCCCCTGGAGGGCTATGTCCCCGCGGGAGGCCCTTCGCCTAGGGAGCCCCTCTTAAAGACTGATACTGGGGAAATGAGCGTCTCAGAGTGGCTTTCCCTAGAGAAGGGTGGACTTAGGCGGCGGCTTTGAAAGGCCTGAAGACGTCGTCTGGTGACCCCTTAGGTTTTGTCAGGCAGTGTTGAGGATTAGAAAGTAGTTTGGAATTGCTGCGTGGAGACCTGCTCCACATCTGACGACCACGCACAGCGCCCATCGCTGCGCGGTTGGTGACCTGAGTTCATCCAGACCCGGGCGGGAGGTGGGAATAGCTGCGGTGGAGCCCGTAGGCGAGGGTAGGTAGTCAAAGGAGTCTCTAGGGTGAGGTGTGGGGTTGGATGAAAACCATTATGGAGAGCTGCTCACTGCGTGAGGCCCAGTGGGCCCCGCCCCATGCAGATTACAGAGGCCGCAGCTTTTCAGTAAGAGCCAATAATATTCTCGTGTTCTGATTCTTGCACAAAAATACTTCTTAAAATCTTTCATCCTATGCATGATTTATTTATTTATTTATTTATTTTTGGCGGCACCAGGGTACCTGCTCGCCAGGCAGGCACTTATTCTACTGAGCTATCTCCCCGGCTCTTATGCATGATTTAAATACTTGAAAATGATTAACCTGGATGCCCAGGCATTTGCATTGAAGTATTTGGTTGAAATCGAAACCTTCGGAAGCTGGTTTTTTTAGGGTCACCAGGGATGTGGGTCCTAAATCCAGGGACCCTGCATTGCCGGGTGAAGTTTGCACACCCGAGAGCTTGGTATCTGTTGGACCCTGATCTGAGTACCACATCACAGTTGTTTTGATGAGAAGGAGCCACATCCCCTGAAGAATCTCACAGGATGCTCCCGGCTGATCAGAAGCCTGAGGATTGATTTTAAGGAAGAATCAGCGGGTGCGCGCCCAGCGCACCTCACCTCGCTGCACTGAGCACAGGCAGCAGGCTTCCTCTTGCCTGTTTGAGCAAACCCCAGGAATGGGGCTGGAGATAGCGCCGGGACCCAAGTGTCTCCTTGGCAACCACAAGGTCCTGAATGTGATCCCCCTTACCAAAACAAACCAACCCTCAGGAATGGGTCTCAGTGTAGAGATGGAGCTTGGTGGCAAGGTCTGGAAGATTGCCAGGGCGTGGCATGGACTCCAGGGGTTTCTAGCGCTCACCAGGCTCAGAGGAGGGAAGAGATCCGGGTCTGCACTGCCTCTGACGGGACCGAGCCCTGCGTGGCCGGGGGTTCTCCTGAGCTTGGGAACCCACAGAAGGAAAGCGCGGAGCATTCAGGATGGCGCCTCTGTGTGGTGTGTGTCTGCGTCCACAGGCACTGACCAGGCCAGGCCATAGAGAGAGACGGGGCTGTGCCTTGGCAATGGGGCCACTCTCCGCACTCTGCTGCCACTCTGCTGCAGGGAAATATCTGCTCTGAGGATCACCGGCTTCCTGACCGCCACCGTCGTGAATTCCCCTCTCATTGCTGACACATTTCCAAGAAAGCTCTAATGAGCTTCTATTTCCGCTGGCTGGTGAGACCCGGCCTGCAAGTTCTCAGAGTCTGAGCTGCAGGCTGGGCGTGTTTCACGGCAGGCAAACCTGGGCTGACTTTCTTCGGAATTCCTTCTCTTGGCTGTGGTTCTGTCTGTCTCCATCCCACCAGTGCCTGGCGGGCTGGACCCCGGTGCACCCTTGGGGCCGGCTCCCCTCGAGCTGGCCCTGACCTCGATGCACAGCCATGGGCCAGGCTTCAGGGTTCCTTTGTATCTGACCTGCCCCTGTCCTCAGGCAGGGCCCTTGCTGTGCCCTGCTTCCCCGCAGCGACAGAGCAGGGCTAGGGCTGTGAGGCCGCCCTCACCTGTAGGCTTCATTAGCTGTGAGGAGGAAGGGAACCCTCGCATCACCACAGACACCCACGCAAAGAACCCCTGCCAGAGGTGCGCCCCAGGGCCATTGAGGCAGAGGGGGACACAGCTCCAGGCTTGGGTGGAGCCCATTTCACTGCTCTGAGGAAGCACCTGAGGAAGTAACTTTCTTTGCAGCTCTCGAGCTTCACATCAGATTCTCTTACGAAACCCGAATCTTCTTCTCCAAACTCTTGTCGTTTTGCCGCCATAGTCTTTCTCTTCCTTTCCACATACTATATAGAAGCAAGGACGAATATAGTTATTGCAATTGCTTCACCCTTTTAACTCTTAAACTGCGTATCACCTCAATAACAAAAGATTGTTCCACTTATATCAGTCCTGATAAACCAGTGGCTGCATTTTAAGGGTGTGTGCTTTTTACTCATGCTTTCAGGAACTTGCAGGAGGGCTTTCCTGCCCTTCTTTTTATTTACTGATATGACTATGCTAAAAAAATAACATCAAGTTGACTCTTTGTACCACTGTGGTGGTTGATCATGGTCGTGAGTGTGATGGGACTGATGAACACTAGGACAGGCTGTGCACTTCCAGAGATGATTGGCATGCGGGACAGCCAACCGATGAGGGAGACCCGCCCTGCTGGTTGGAGGCGCCATCAGACAGGATGGGAGGAAAGCAGGAGGAAGTCCGCTAGCACAGGCTCTTTTCTGGCTGCCATAAAGTGGTAGCTTTTCACCACCACCCCTTTCTGCCTGATCCTCCTGCCTCACCACCCGCCTAAAAGTAGTGAACTCAGCTTACTACAGACTGGAGCCTCTGTAGCTGTGATCCAGCCCAACCTTGCCTCCTGTAAGCCCACTTTCTCAGGTATTTTGACACAGCCATGCAAAACTGGTGAACACAGCCACTGTAAGTGTACAGCACAGGCCACGCCTTGCACCACAGATTTCCAGAATATTTTGGTCTCATCAAATAGTTATTATACTTGTTGAAGAACAAGTCCTTTCCCTTCATGGCGGACAATCACCATTCCGTTTGACTATCTTCGATCCCTTGTACGAAGGGAATCGTGTAAGGCTTATTTAGTAACTGACCTAGTAGTACAGTGTCCTCGAGGGTCATTTCACTGTGGTGTGTGACAGGGTGTGTTTTCAGGACGAATGCTGCTTCGTTGTGTGCCTGCGTTTGCGCTTCTGCTGACTGGCGTTTACGTCACTTTGCTTCCTGGTTAATGTGAATAATTCTGGGCTGAGCATAGGCAAACAAATACCTATTTTGGATTCTATTTTCAATTCTCTTGGGACTGTCCCCGTGAGACTGCTGGATCATTTGATAATTCTGTTTTATTTGAAGATTTTCTACTTAAGTTCCACTATGTTATATTTCCACGAACAGTGCACAAGAGTTTGGGTTTCTCCAGATCCTCACTGACATTTATTGTCTATCAATAAATAGTGGCTCTTTCAATATTTAATTTTATCTCATTGTGGTTTAGACTTGCATTTCTCTTGTTATTTCATTGAGTATCTTTTCCTATGCCTATTGGCTATTGGTATATCTTTTTGGAACAATGGCTATTCAAGCCCACTCCCCAATTAAAAATCAAATTTGTCAGATTTGTTGTTGTTACTGAGTTGTGTTCTTTATGTATTCTAGAGATGAACCCCTGAACAGACACATGGTTGGCAAACGCTTTCTCTCACAGTGAGTTGTATTTTAACTT
>PVKN010036900.1:0-11350 GCA_004027915.1 Capromys pilorides
ATAGGTAATTATGTGCAAGAAAACCTAGAACACGCAGGGCTTGGAATCCCCTGTGGTTTCAGGCACCCAGTCGGGGCCTTGGGATTTATCCAGCATGGATAAGTGGGGACTACTGTGTCTTCTTTTAGATTCTAAAGTGACCCAGCTCAGAGATAATAATAAAATAATCTGTCTGTACCACGGCTCTTCACTAGAGAGATCATTTTAAAATGTTAGCATCAGATTAGAAAGACTAAAAATTAGAGAGATGATTTTAAAAAAACATTTTGAAATATTAGCACTGAATATCACTTTTGAAGCCCTAGTCAGGTATGTCTCTTGAGTCAGAATAAGTGATCATACAGTTTTGTGCTTCAGGAAGAAAGCAAAGCAAGTGTACAGTACCAGGGATCTGATCATGAAGGACCTGCTTCGGCTGCAGGCCTCTGTGTGTGAAGGGCGATCAAAGCCTGTGGCAGATGTTGAAGGACGCATCGCTATTAGTCCTCCTCAGCGTGTTCTGCTGGTCCCACGTATCCCACTACCCTTGCCATTTCTGAAGCCCCTCTTTTGAGTGGTACTGCAAACATTGCTCCCAAGCGCCATCTGACAGACAGGCCACGTGGAAGCACCGTGGTGCGTCCTCATCCACCTTATTCACCAGACCAGGTACTGCGTGACTTCTGCTGTTCCCCAAAGTCAGAGCGATCATAAAAGTAAACATTCTGAATAAAATTTAGGCCACTCAGTGCAGCCATGACAGTGCAACTCAAGACTCTTGCCAAAGAGACTTCCAGAACTGCTGGAAGGAAGGTGGTGCTAAGAATGATGGGATTGGCATGTTGTTGAGTGAGGGGGAGACTTTGGAGGGGGTCAGTGGCAACTCATCTTTTATTTGTAATAATCTTTTACAAACAACACTAGCACACACCACATATTTTCATCACAACTTTTATGTAGACAGTATTTAAATCTAAGTTCCAATGATACGGCAGTTGGGAGAACCAAGTAAAGCAGATTCTAAGTCCCTGGCGATAGGCAGCTGGCTCTCTTGTTCGTAGTGACCAGTATGAGTTCTGGCCATGCCATGCTTCCTACTTACAGATTAAAGAGGCCAGAGACACTTTTGCAGAGCTGTACCTCGCCGTGGCTTTTTCCCTTGGCATTTGCAGGAGAGGGCTTTCAGAAGGTCAAACCACTTTGTGTTTTCTTTAGAGTTCCCAGTGTATAAAACCGCTGGAGCTAACAGCTCGCCCCATTACATCTGGATTTCAGATGCATAAGAAACGATGCTCCAGTACAGCATAGTGTGAGCTGCTCCTCGTGTTTTGTATGACGTGTTGCAACAAAACACTCATTGTTCGTTTGAAATTCAAATTTCTCCAGATGCCCAGTATTTTATGTAGCGGCCTTAAGCTTTCTTCCACATAGCTTTGTCTTGGAACTTCGTTTAATTTCTGTAAAGATAAAATCAAAAGGATGGGCTGGAGAGATAGCTCAGCAGTTTAAGTGCCTGCCTGGCAAGCACAAGGACCTGAGTTCAACTCCCAGTGCCGTACGCCTGCTGGACCAGGAACCCTGAGTGTGTAGAACCGGCCACTGGGGCTGGGTGTGGTTGCACACGTCTGTAATCCCGGTGCTGGGGAGGCTGAGACCAGAGGATCACTAGGAGTCTGAGCTGCATAGTGAGACCCTGTACCAAGTACATAAATAAAAGATTTTTTTAAGTTTTTTTTTTAACTTTACGTTATGGTTGGCTCTGCCCTGGGGATGGGGCTGGCACAGCATGTGGTGCCGGGGATCAAACCACAGTCCCTGCAGTTACCTAAGCTTGCCTAAGCAGGTGCTTTAGACCACTGAGCTATCTTGCCAACTCCCCAAAGATTTTTTAAAAAGCAAAAGGAAGTATAGGAGGTCAGAATTACCTCGCAGGTATCTAGGTAAGTGAAGCAGCAGTAGAACGAGATGACGTCCTTTGCTTGTTGGTGAGCATGATGGCAGACCTTGTTGGACGTGAAGTTGCTTCTACCATCGGTGCCCACAGCGAGCTTCCCAGTGGAGCAGTGGGGGGGTGAACACGCCCCTCCTGGTGACGTCTGTGCCCTTCACATCGCTGCCGGCTCCCACCTTCCCTTGGCGGTGACCTCACATCATTGGTCCTCCAGCATCTCATTATGGAGGAGGATCCTTACTCATCCACATATCCCCAGTCCTATTTGCATTTATCCTTTTGGGATGCTGCTCAAATCTGTGTCCACATGCTGTGCACAACTTTCCGTTCTTCCTGGCTCAGACACGTGAGCAGGTACAGCACAGCCCCCTGTGGTTTACTCGGATGCCCACCATTGTCCGGTTGTCCTGACATCACATATGGAGGCAGGGCTGATTATTGGCCTAAAAATACATCCTCAAGCCCTGTCAACATGGGCGTTAGCAGGCACTGGCTAGAGAGGACATGGCTGAGGACAGCTCTCCGTGGTGGCCCGACCCCCTCCCTTCCGTTCTCTGCTACTTTTCTTTGTTCTAAGCAAGAAAACATCACCATGAATTGGAACCATGTTGGTATGAACAGAATTTGTTTACCTGTGAGAGTTTCTTTTGCTCTAGAAAAGAAATGGGTGCCACTTTCTCTTGTTTGTAAGTTCGGCTGATCTTAGGGCGCTTGGGGCCATTATCAGAGCTAAAGCTTTATTATTCCTACAAAACTTTAATATAGAGCCAGAAAAGAAATCCCAGGAAATTGATTAGCAACCAAAATGAAAGGATTCCTTGGCTTCCCATCTGTGGGACCCCAGAGAGTGCAGGGCCCTGGAATGGAGGTGAGTTGGAGGGAGACCCCCCCCAGAAAATGGAGCAGCTGCTGCCGGGCAGTTTTCTTTATGCTCTGAAAGTTGACCTCGGTCTGACCACGTTGGACTGACCTTCAGATGTCTCCTTTCCATCTACATTCAGTTAGGATGTGAAAGAGGGCAGGGGGTGCATCCCTGGTGGCTTTGTGACTGCTTCTGGGCGTGGTTCTGCAGCCCTGAACCTGGGCAGAGAGTTTTCCACATGGAAGTCATTGAGCTTGTGGCTGTTCTTCATTCTCTTATCTTTTACACTGAAGCCAAGAAAGCTTTCGGGTTCAGATAACACTAGAATTATACCTACAGTTGCATCCAATATCTGTTGTCCAAGTTTCAGGGGTAAATACGCAGGGAATTCACCCAGTTCAGAGGCAGCATCGTTGTCTTTATTGCCTGGCCTTTCTCGGCCTGTTTTCCAAGTTCAGCCTTTTGCATGAAAATCGTACTTGAAAATACGTATAGTCCTCTTTATCTCGTTACTTTCCATCAAGGAAGTAAGCGTAGACCTGCTTCCTTTCCTTCTTTAAAAGCTATCAAGAATGGCACATCACACCATTGGGATAAATACAGTCAGAAAAATGGAAGACAAGCACTGGGGAGGGCGGTGAAAACTCTGAGCCCCTTCCACACTGTCGATGGGACCCTAACATGATGTCGTTGGGTGGGGATCAATATAGCAAATCCGCAGAACATGAAACACACCTTGTGGCTTGAGCCTATGACCCTTCCTCTAGGTGTGAACTCAAACAAATATATAGGCACTCATATTCCCAGGGGTGCTGAGACCTCACAGAAACCAGGAGGTGGAAACCACCTGGGTGTCTCATAAATAAAATGTCACAGATGCATGCAACACAGTGTTACTCAGGCTTGAGACAGGAAGGGGTTCAGACCCATGCACAGCCTGGCTGCCCCTGGAGCCTTGTCATATGCTAAGTGACGTAGACCAGCGAAAATCTGGCACATGGTCCGACTCCACTTAGAGGAGGGGTGTGGAACAGTGAAGTTCACAAAGGCAGGAAGTGGATGGGAAGGTTGCGGAGCTGCCTGAGAGGGAGCCAGTGTTCCGTGGAGGTGGAGTCTCAGTTGGGGCTGACAAAGAGTCTGAACGCACCCCAAGAGGGCAGGACCGCTTGTTCCATCTGGTGCCCGTGTAGATGCTTCCAGCTTGGCACATGGCTCTCAGGGTGGGGCCTGTGCTGCTGATTGTAGGTGCCACCTTGCAGCATTTCATGTCACTGTGCCTCAATTCTCTGTGGGTTTTCTCTGGCTCCCCCTCACCTGCTGCTGGTGTGGCAATGGGCACCCACCTGAAGGGAGGGGGTCCCCAACATTGGCTCAGTTTTAGGCTGTCAGCCCAAGCCAGTCTGCATTTCTCTTTTCCTTCCTCCCTAACTTCCCTTTCAAATGAAAATGAAAATGACCAATAGAATAAAAAAACCCCATGAATTGGGAAAAAAATTATAGCTGACTATCCCTCAGGAAAGTGACTTCTATTTAGAACATATAAAGAGTTTTTAAAAATCAAGCCTCCAAAATTCAAAGGCCCAAGCCAAAAATGAATCTACACTTCACAAGTGAAAAAATACTAATGGTGAATAAATATGTGAAAAAAAGTTGCGTATCATTTACATCATTCAGGAGATGCAAATTATAACAACCCAGTGCTTCCATCGCACCCCCAAAAGGGTGGCTGTTGTCAGGAAGGCAGCCAGGAGCAAACGCTGCAGGGAATGCAGGGAAAGGAACCTTGCTCCGCTGTTGGTGGAGTGCAACTGGAACAACCACTGTGGGAATCCATGTGGAGATTCCTTAAAAAGCTAGGATCAAGCCAGGGAAGGCTGAGCCAGCCACAAAATAAATAAAGAAAGAAACAAAACAAGCAAACAAGTAAATAAATAAAATAAATAAATAAATAAAAAGCTAGGATCAAGCCAGCCATTCCTCTCCTATGTATTTTTCCAGAACTGAAAACATCAAGTCACAGCCATATATGTGCACCCATGTTTATAGCAACACAATTTGTTGTAGATAAATCTTGGAAACAACCCAAATGTCCATCATCTGAGGAATGGGTGAAAAAAAACGTGACATTTTACACAATGGAATATTACTCAGCTATAGAAACAATAAAATGGAGATTTTTTATAGGTAAACGTATGCAGCTAGAGACTGTGCGGGTAAATGGAGTAAATCAGAGCCACGTGTACAAACATTGTATTGTCTCACTAGTGTGAGAACCTGAAAGAGTAAATAAAACCTGAAAGGTACAGTAGGTACTGTGAGAGGGAAAGAACCTGTTCAATGGGATGGAAAAACTGGGATAAGGAAAAGGACAAAAGAAGGGAAAAAGACATATTTATATATATAAATAGGGCTGTTTGAAGAGCTGTACTGCTGATTTTTGCTGACCTATTGAAAGGAGCAGTTAATGCTTAATTTTTTTCTCCTCCTTTTTAATTTCTTGTAATTTTTTTACCAATTTTGCATATTTATATCTGATAAACTAAACAACTAACTTGAAGATGATATGATGCAATCCAATGACCATTGTGGAATTCCTTTTAACTTCATTTAAAGAAATTATGTATCATTTGTTTCTAATTTTTTATACTCTTTGAAAAATAAAAATACAATGAAATGTACAAATTAGAAGCATCCTGGCAAACCCCCTGTGACCCAGCTCCAGCCGATGTCCAGGTGGCACCAGGCGGTGCCCTCCTGCCCCGCCCCAGCCTTCCCCAGGCACACGTCCTTCTGACTTTCCGCACCGTCACCCTGCCTGCTCTAGAACCTTGCGTGACAGGAATCGGGTGGTAGGCACTCGGGCTCCCTTCCGCCCGCTGCTGTCTGTATGCCTCTGTCTCGCTGCACCAGGCTTTCGGTGGACCCTGGGTGGCTCACCGTGGGGAGCGCTGTGAAGAAGGCTGCTGCGACCGTTCGTCCTGTGCGCTCTGAGTCCCTGCCGTAGCAGCTTTGTGCAGACTTCCACTCTTTAAGGTGTTCCGTGGGGCAGGCAGAGGGGCGTCGCCACAATGTTGATTTGTGTTCTCCGTTGGCTAACAATGCCAAGCACTTTCGTTGATCCTTCTTGGGATCTTCTTTGTGGATGCTTGGCCAGCTCTTCTATTCCTTCCAACTAGGCCATCTTTATTACTCAGTTGCACTCATGTCTTTGGATGTAGAATTTAAAAATTTGTATGAAGTCTGACTTATCATTTCCTAAGCTTATGATGGTTATTTTTGCATCCTGAGAGCTGCTTGCACCCCATAAGCAAGAGGTGGTGAGCCGATGGTCTGTGTGCCCCTGCGAGCTGATTGCGTCACTTGAACTGAAGGACCCGCTATCACTTCCTTAAGCCATCAGTACCAGACGCCATTTTTTTCTTGAAGTTTTATAGTTATGGCTTTTATTGGACTTGTGATTCATCTTGACTTACTTTATGCATATTATAGTGTGAGTTAGGGGTTGAGGATAATTTTTTCCACCTGGTTATTTTATCAGGCTTTTACTGGAAAAACAGCTATAACACCAGATGGATGAATGTTTAAGAAGTCACAAGATTGGTCTATGTCTTGAGGACTTTGCTCATGGCTGTCACAAAATAGCCAGCACCCAGCATTTAGGAAGGAAAGGTCTACTTAGCTCACAGATTGTGGAGGTTTAATTCCACACTCGGCTGGCTCCCAAGAAGAGTGTACAAGGCAGAGGGCAGCAGCTCATGGAAGCCAAAAACAGCAAAGCTTCAAGAGCAAAATGGGAGGAGCAGTGGCCACAGGGGCAGCGGTGGCGCAGAGAAAGGACAGAGAGCAAACCTGTCCCCTCTCTTTGCCTTCAGGCTATCCACCCCAGGGCAGGTGTAGCATTAATACCCATAATCCCAGCAGCATTCACACCCATAATCCCCACATTGGATCATGAATGAATCATAAACTCTAGCAACCTACCCCAGTGACTATGTGAGGCTTTGGGGGGATACCTAGGTACAAACCAGAACAGTTTATGCTGTCAGCCAGAGTCAAATGAGGAAGCGTGCCAGGGGCATCTGCACACTGGAGACTGAAGGACTCATTCCAAGGTCTGGAGGCCATGGCAGTGTTCCGTGCAAGTCTGTATCAGGAGGCCAGTGGATCTGCAATGGAAGGCTGAGGAGTCTACACCAGAAGGCTAGAAGCCAAGAGATGATGTCCTAGATGCCGGCAAAGATGAGCTGTTCCAAAGGAAACACAGTGCTCCACCCTTCCTCGTTTCCCTTTTCTATCCTTTAAGTGATGAGCCACCCGAGGGTGGGGTGTCTACACCTTAGGGTGTGGACCTTCTGTGCTGATGTATTTAGACTTCCAATCTTCTCAAGTTGACACAGTCCATCAACCACTCCAAAGTCTAGTTTTTCCCAGTAACCACTTGTTCAAAAGACCAGCCTGCCACAAAGATCCAGTGGTCGCGTAAGTGAGGGTCTCCTCCTGGACTTTCCATTCTGCTCCATGGGGTCAGTCACAGCCTGTCTTGCTTCATGTGCACAGCAGTGTCTCAACTCATGGCCACGACGTTCTCCCGGGCTTTTCACACTGATGGAGTAGAAAATACCAGTGCTGTTGGCTCGTGCTCCAGTAGCTGATGGTGTCACTGGTAGAGGTGATGACTGGTGAATCCTGGTAGGGACATGGGGTGGCACACACGTCGCACAGCTTCAGCAAGTGTTTCTCTACCTGTTCGATTCTAGAGGTGAACTCTTGCATCTCCATGTACCGTCACCTCATCAGCCTAGTGCAGTTGACTGAGCAATAGGGTGCAATTGATTGAAATAATTTTAGTCAAGATACCTGATTCAATGGCAGAGGAAAAACTGTCGCAGCTTTCTCCTTAGCTCCAGTGTCAACCACGGCCGTTGCACTTTACGGCATCCTCTAGTCTTTATTTCCCATATATTAAATGCAGAAGATGCTCCTCAAGGTCATGGCCAGGTGCTCGTGCACTCAGACATGAGGAGGCATTTACAGGATCTGTGTTGCTGTCCTGACCATCTTTTCCCAGTTGGGACTTGAACCATCTGGAAGGTGAGCAGATAGTTCTGTGTCTGTGAGGCTCCAGTGTGGATTCTCGCCTTCCTGACTTCCTATTGATGAACTGAGTGGTTCCATCACCTCCTGGAAGTGCGTCCCATCGGAAAGAGCCGGCGCTTGCCATCTCAGAGGTTTTGATTTCAGGCATAAACAGGGGCTGGGACAAGCAAGTCCTAGCAGTTGTGTGTTACAGACGCTGAGGCTTGAGCAGGCAGCAACCGTGCTGGTGAGCTAGCTGTGGGCTGTGCAGTGTGCAACTCTTGCCTTTGGTGGTGTTTGGAATATTCCAGAATCCCTTAGCACAGGGAGAGAGGGCCTGGGGACAATGAGGAGAACAGTGGAAGCGGCCCCCTCAGGAGAGGGGCTGGATTGGGGGGCAGAAGAACACGTCGCTTCCTTCTGCTTGGCTTCAGTGTGGACTTGTCAGGGCGTCCTCCAGCTGGTGGGTCAGGCTCTCAAGCAGCAAGTCAGGGAGCAGCACTGCTTCCCTCTTCCTTTCTGCCTTTGAGCTGCCTCCACACCCAGCCTGCTCCACAGTCCTTGCCACAGTCCAGTGGGTGTTTTCTGTCTTGTGAGGTTCTGTTGGAGGCGGGATCTTCAGAAGTAAACCCCACCCCAGCATCTGCCGTAGGCCAGAACACATGGGTTATGGATGAACTCCGCAGTGTCCCAGGTTCTGTGTTCATCTCACACCTGGAGGAAGCTCAAAACACACAGTACCTTCATAGCGGTCCAATTTCCAGAATCCTCCTCTCGTGCCCTATGCAGTGGTTGATACTGTGGGTCAACTTGAGAAGTTTAGAAGCTTAAATGGCTCAGCAGGGGACCAGGGGCCTCACTTTGTAAACAAGAGGAGGGCACAGAGATGGTGTGGGGGCTACGCCCGCCCTAGGGGTGTGGCCTGCTTACACCGGCTGGGAGGGAGAGAGGTCTGCTCTTCCCTGCTGTTCATGTCCTTTGCTGTATTCTGCCACCTTGAACTGATGCCCCTGTGCCAGGCCACCCTGCCTTGGAGCCAGCTGAACCTGGACTGGAAGTTCCATACACTGTGAGCTAAATAAACCTTTCCTTGCTTAAGTTTGGGTGTCAGGCGAGTAATCAAGACACCCTAGCAGTCTCTACCTCTGGACCTTTCACCCTCCGGGGGGCAGAGGCCTTCTTTCATCCACACAGATCATGGTTTGGAGATAAAACACAGGAGCCTTGAGCTCTGGAACCTTCTCTTTCATGTTGGTTCTCTTGGCCCGCCCTTGAGCAGTAATTGCTGGAGCTGCAAGGAGTTCAGTGTGTTACCTGCTGCCTGAGAGCTTGCATCAGCTCCAGAGAGTGAGGCATCCTGAGCTTCTAGACCTGACTCTGGGCTCCTCCTGCTGTCTCCCAGTGGGCCGTGCTTGCTGTCCATGCCTTAGTCTCTTCAGCACTCTTCTAATGGTTCATTATCCCAACCATTCACTCATTTGACAGATTTATGGGGCACACACTGTGGTCTGGGCATTAAGAGAAGAAGTATTTAGTGATTCTTCCTGCGGTGAAAGGAGCCAGGTCAGTGCCACCAGATGCAGAGGCCCAGCCGGCAAAAGCATCCACCCCGTTCTATTACCAAGTTCTGTGGTCTGGGTCTGGGCTCTGGGATCTACCCACAGCAATCCGGAGAAGGGAGGTGTAGGGAGCCCAGTGGCAGTAAATGCTTACCGTGAGCCAACACAACCCTCGAAGCCCAACAGCTGAAGTAGGCAGGTGCCCAGGTCAGTAGAAGGCTCCAGTCTGTACAGGTTGGTGAGAAGATACTCCAGACTAATTTGAACAAAGGTCAATGCCTCCTCAGCATGCTTCCGCAGGCTAATCTATGCTGTCCTCCATTGAGTGCCAGACCCCACTTGAAGGGGCATAAGGACTACAAGTAGATTAGGATGTGGGGAAAGCAGAACATAAGAAAGAAGGCTAAAAACAAAACTGAAAGCTATGGGAGAAGGCTGACAATTTAGAGACCCGCTCTGGAGTTCAGAAAAATGAATTTCCATATTCTCAAAGGAAATGCTCGCAAGAGGGTCTTTACAGCAGCGTGGGCATCAGACGTGATTCAGAGGGGCAAGTGAAACAGGAGAAAACACCCCCAAGATGGCAGAATCACGGGGGAGCAGAAGCCCAGACAATGAAACAATACCAGCCCGAAGACTGAGAAGGCCACAAAAGGGGGGCCCTGCCTGAAAACACCAACATCATGCGAGGAAGAGGAAAACACACAAGATAAACAAGATGTTATTATAATTAGGTTTCCTAGCAAAGAAATTTTCAAAAGCACAAAATTTAAGTATATGACAGAAGAAAACTATGCCAGAGTACAAAGCAGACATGACGGTCATTTGGAAGGCATGAGAGCAGGTGGGAAGCCTGGATGACAGTGATGGCCGACTCACACCCAGGCAGCTGCTCACGTTGCCCTGGGCCGCTCACCTGCTGTGGGGACAGGGAAGGTGGCAGGTGCTGATGAGTTGAGTCTCACGGCTGAAGGTCCCCCAGGAAGGCTTCTCAAGAGAATTGTGAGGAAATGGTCTGCAGCAGGTCTTGAGTGGAGCAACTGAGGCTATATATATTTGTGTGTGTGTGTGTGTGTGTGTGTGTGTGTGTGTGTGTGTGTTGAGACAGGACCTTGCTATGAAATTCAGGCTGGCCTTAAGCTCACTTTTGTAGCCCAGGCTGGTCTTAAACTTGCACCCATCCTCCTGCTTCAGCCTCCCAAGCACTGGGATTACAGGCATGCACCACACCCGGCCCAATAATTTCTTGGGTAGCAAATACACCTACATAAACACAGACAATGGACCAATATTCACAAGCATGCCATGAGGCAGGTTAGTGGCCGTGAGACCTTTTGAACAGAGTTTTGAATAAAGTTGTGGAATGTACACATTTAGCCAGAAGAGAGATGAGTAAAAGCACGGGGCGTGCTCCAGGATGGACGGTGATGCTCCGTGGCTGTGCTTACGTGAAATAACGGGACACAGAAGGCTGCAGTGAGCCTCAGCACCACACACCTCTGGGCCCACACACACTCTGCAAGGCAGGGGCAGGAGGATCAATGACAAGTTTGAGCCCAGCCTGAACAATGTAGTGACTTAGAAGACCCTATTTCAAAAGTTAAAGAAAAAAAGGCACCCAGGAGGCTGAGGCAGGAGAATCGCTGAGTTCGAGGCCAGCGTAGGCTGCCACATAAGTTCAAGGTGAAACCCTATCTCAAAAAGACAAAAAAAAAGAGGAAAAGAAAAGAAAACTTAGGGTGTTACCGAGTGTGAAGACTGTGTGGCTACTGGGATTTAGTCCCTAGTACCTCAAAAAGTAATGAAAAAGAAACATAGGGCCAGTGAGATAGCTCAGTGGCTTACATGCCTCCCTGGCAAACATGAGGTCCTGAGTTTGATCTCTGGTGAGAGAGAGAGAGAGAGAGAGAGAGAGAGAGAGAG
>PVKN010036901.1:0-11351 GCA_004027915.1 Capromys pilorides
TGAGAAATGGTTCTTAAAATTGTTCTGCTGGTTATTCTTACTTTTCATCTTACTCAGGAATCCCATGTTAATTACTTGATTATTAATCAACGAATTGATCACTACTTTGCAGTTCAAATGCTAAAGATATTCAACTTTCTTCTTTTCAGAGACTCTCACAGGAGCACCACATTCTTCTATTTGAGAAAGGGAGAAAAGTTGAAATTTCTTAAAAGTGAACTGGAGAATGATTTCGGGCTAAGGTATATCTTTCCTAATAAGTCTTAAAATTATTTCTTATAGGTCACTGTCTTTCAACCATGTCTTTGCTATTTCTTTGGCCATATCTTTTCTTTTTCTTTTTCTTTTTTTTTTTTAAACCATGATCATTTATTTATTTATTCTGTCTTTTTTATGTATTTAGTACAAGATCTACAGAGTCTCACTACACAGATTGGACTCATAGTGATCCTCTTGCTTTCAGCCTCCCAAGTGCTGGGCCATGGTCTTTTCCTAGTGATCTTTGGTGAAATACTTTTCTTAACAATCCTTTAGTACCAAAAGCATTTTTCCATTGCTCTATATGCAAGAACACACATTTCTTTACTCACAATGCTTTCATTAGAATCTGAGTTCAATAGCGTGGTACCTTATGTTATTTGGTTCAGTACATCTTCTTTAAGTTATATATCTGTTTACAGCCATACTTAAACAAGATGTGTTCTCTCTGGAGAGAAGATTGTTGGTACTGGTGAAGTTGAAGTTAGGACTGGAGGCCCTTTGGTGTCTTCATCAAGTTGAGAGTATAAAAATGTAGAGCAGGAAGACCTTTAACTTGGAGAAGCAGAACTAGACTCCAAAGAAACATCAGCAGCATCACCAGCAGCAGCATCACCAGCAGCAGCATCACCAGCTGCCACCACAAATACCTGCAAATGGCCAACAGGCCAGTAGCCAAAATGAAGGTCTGACTACTGACCTGAATTTTAGGAAACCAAGAGAGAAGACATTTACCCAATGTAGTTACCTCTTGGTGGGCAATCTTGCCCCCTGATATTCTGGGGGAGGAAATGAGGAAACTGAGAAATATGGGAGAACAGGAGATGTTTTCATTCATAAGAATAAAGGCTTTGGCTTTATCTACTTGGAAACATTTACTCTTGCAGAAATTGCCAAAGTGGAGCTGAATAATATGCCTTTCCTTGGAAAACAGCTGCATGTGTGTTTCGCCTACCATAGTGCATCCCTTACAGTCTGAAACCTTCCTCAGTACATGTCCAGTGAACTGCTCCTTTCCATAGACCAGCAGAAATGCACAGTACAGTTGTCTAAACCATCCTGCTTACATAAGTAGATAAATCTCTTTCCCCCACTCCCTCCCTGTCATTTTCCTCAACTCAGTAGCTCTTTTCTTTTGAATAAGTTCAACTCCCTCTCCCAGTATCTGTTTTAACCTTCAGATTCCATTTTTCTCTTTTAGGTTCTCACACTAAGGAGACAATATGATGTTTGCACATGCAGGTCCTTGATACTTAAAATTTGGAGTTTTTCTGAGAAATGGAGCAACAATGGAGTATCAACTTTTTAAGTACATTTTAAGCCTTTAAAGAAATACATAGGATGTGTTCTAATCATAATAATTCTTTTCTTTCTTCTCTGTACACTGGCCTCATATTTCTCTTTGCTAACCATGTGGTAGCACTGTAGTTTTAAATTTTATAACTGTGTTATAATAGACCATTTTCCTTTAAAGCAGATACATTTTTTTTTCATCTGTGACTAGTCAAAATCAGTTATTTTGTATACCTTGATGATGGACACTTTCCTCAGTTAGGTCCTGGAAACACAGCAGCTGCCTAAGAAAAACATTGTCTTTGGGAACTTATACTCTTATTGGGGAACAAGACAATAAGCATCAAGAAATAAGGAAGATAAGTTTAAAATCTGACAAATACTATGAAGGGAGTAAAATAGATTAACATAACAGGGTGACACATCTGTGTATGTGTATGTATGTGTATCGGTGTACAAGCAGATTTATTTCCTTTAGGAAGTGAAATCTAATAATGTGAAGGAAGCTTTGTAAAGATTTGGAAGGAACCATGCTACACAGGAGTCACAGCAAGACATGCCTGAGAAAGAAGTGAGACTGAGCTCAGGAATACAAGAAATGTCTGTGTTGCAATTGTTCGATGTCTTGGGGTCTATTGGGAAGACATAATGGCAGAGGGGAAGGCAGGATCCAATCATGTACCCATCAGAGAGTCTTACAGGCCACATCAAGAAATTATGATTTCCTTTTCAGTTCTGAAGATTGAGCACAAGACCTGATATGTGCTAGGCAAGAGATCTGCTACGTACCCTCAACCTCGCCCTTCAAGTTATAATGTTATTTAATGGGTATCTATGGGAAGGATTTAGGCAGCAATAAGCATGTAATGAAGCACATGTACCTGTGTATGTCTGTCTGGTGGGAGGAATACTCTGGCATGATATAAATTGTGTTCTGGTCAGTTTACTCATGACTGTCTGGGTCCTGAACCATAAAGAACGTAAGGTAGAGACACAAAATGATAGGACATTGCAACAGTCCAGGCAGAGAGCACTTGACCCATTGTAGTCATGGACACGCTGAGAACTTGCTGAATTAGGTATTTATTTTAGAAGGCCAGTCCAAATGTCATACTGATGAATTGCATGCAAGGGTGGTAAAGGTAAGAAAGAATTTAAGATTGGATTATAGGTTTTGAGCTTAAGCAACTGTGTAGATGACGTACCATTTGCTGGTGAAAAAGGCGTGGATGACAGGGGAAGATATATTTTTCAGAGATAACCAACCGTTCTGCTTACACCCTGCTATGTTTAGAACTAGATTTGGTATCTTTGGATAGCTCACTGAGGTTTCAAGGCAGTTGGCTCTAGCAGTTTTAAACTCAAGAGGAATTTTTGACTTGCAATGTAAAGCATGTCATTAGCTTATAGGTGAAACTGGATGGGATTCTCTAAAAGATTATAGGTAGAAAACAGAGGAACAAACTCAGTTCCTCAGAGTTCTCTACCACTGCTGCTTCAAGAGTTGGGAGCCAGGAGAAGAAACTAAGGAGGCATAATGAAGGGAAGGTGCAGAATAATCTGCCAGGGTGGCAATGCTGAGGCCTAGAGAAAACAGAGGCTGGACTTGGCTGTTCTTGATCATTAAACCTATACTTTTATTTTTTGCAGAACTGGGGATTGAACTCAGGCCCTTGCACTTGCCAGGCAAGCACTTATTCTACTATAACTTATACTTTCAGCAGATGAAAAAAGCTTTGATTCAGATTACAAGCAGAAGGCGTGTTCAAATGACAGTGAAAACATTGCTTCTATTTCCCTACGGCAAGACAGTGTATGTGGTATCAAATGTGAGTAAGGTATTAGAAATAGTAGTGGAAATGTGTGTGAAGTAGTTCTGATTGCATTTACCTTTTATTTTTTTATTTTTTTTTATTTTTTTTTGCATTTACCTTTTAAATGAAGCATATAGTAAAAATCACCCAAAAGTAAGGAAAGAGAGAAAAATTATCTGAAGATCTGAGTAGAGCCAAAGGGCATTAGTTTGGAATTTCCAGAGAAAAGTGCCAGTAAATTCTGTTGTACACAGTCAATCTATTTCTCTATATTTGTGGGTTTTGTATCTAAGGATTCAAACAATAGTAGGTTGAAAGCATTTGGAAAATATGGCATCTGTACCAAATACAGACCTTTTCCCTTATCACTTTTCTAACAGGAAAGCGTAACAGCCATGTGGATATGATCTTCGCTGCATTAGACACTATAAATAATTAGAAGATAATTTAAAGAATACGGTGTGTATAGGTTCCATGCAAACACTGCAGCATTAAAAAAAAGATTTATTTATTGAGTTTTTTTTTTTATTTATTCATTTGGTATAGAGTCTCACTATACAGCTCAGACTCATTGTAATGCTCCTGTCTCAGCCTCCCCAGCATTGGGATTACAGGTGTGCACCATCATGCCTGGTTTCAGTGGCCAGCGTGACGTGGGACCAGCATGGCATATAGTACTAGAAATTGAATCTGGGTCCTTGCGCTTTTCAGGCAGATACTGAGAACATTGTGCTATCTTCTTGGACAACTATAGCATTTTTTTTTTTTTAATCAAGGACTTAGCATCTTTAGATTTGGATATCTATCGAGTGTTCTGGAACTAAATCTCTGTGGATATTAAAGAATGATACTCTCTTTAATAGCTTAACTGAGGTTCCCACACATGGAGAAAATAACGTGCTATATCTAGTTATGAAATGTAATACAAAGTAGATTAACATCCTCACAGAATATATTGTTTAAGCAATTATGTGAGTACTGTGTGGTCTGGTAAAGTTGAAACAAAACACGGAATAGACTTTTTATGTATTTAGTGCAGAGTCTAGAGGGTCTCACTGCGCAGATCAGACTTCTAGTGATCCTTGCTGTTTTCAGTCTCCCAAGGCACGTGCCACCATGTCCCATCTCAGTTGCCATCGCAGCACACTCCTGGGGGCAAGGCTGGCACAGCATGTTGGGGACTGAACCCCATCCCTGTGCTTGCCTAAGCAGGTACTTTAGTGTGCTGAGCTATCTGGCTGGCCCTTTGAAATAGAGATTTTTTTTGTGACTGTGCAAAAAGTTGGATTTATTGTTTCTGACCATCACATAATGATTGTTAATTTGTTTATGTTCCTAGCACCACAGATCTGAAATACAATTTTTCTTTCAGTTAAATGTAAATACTCTGAAAAGTGATCAGGAAGATTTAAAATAATATTATGCATAGAATGAGTATCTTTAAAAGCTTGCCAAACATATTAGCTTTAGCTTTATAAATCTTTGCGTAAAATGAAAAAACAAGACATACAAATTTTCATTTTGTTCTACTTTTACAAATGCAATCCTTGTTGCCTTAAAATACTTTTACCCATTGAAAAATATTTAACTGCCCATTGGAAGACTGATGCAGTGATTTCCAAGTGTCAGAACTAGGCCTTGCCTTGACTGAAGTGAAGCAGGAACTCCATCAGAGTCCGGGTGGACCTCCGGTCATGCCCTTCCACAGGTAGGAACCTCGTCCTTGTTAGTCATCACACCTGCACAATGTCTAAGTGAGCCCACTTGGGATGTGTCACGAACTCCCTCAGGAATGCCACCACAGTGCACTCTCCTGCAGATCTGTATTTTCTAACATTATTGATATCAGCAAGTTGGCATTCTACAACCTGTCTGGTATGATATTCAAAGAGAGGCATCCTCCAGACATGGCCCCGAGTTTTGATGGGGCCTCAACTAGCTTGTTACACAGCCAGTATGAATTGGTAAAGTCCCCAGAGGCACCTGAACCCAGGGCCACCTCAGTGGCACCTGTTAAGGTGGCAGCATTGATGATGAGCTTTGGATTAAAGGTATGTGCGTAACACAGCACATCAGCCAGGATGAACTGCCCCTTGGCATCGGTGTTACCACCCGACCAGTCTTCCCTTTCCGGGCCCTAACCACATCTCCAGGCTTGTTGGCTTTGCCTCTGGGCTTGTTTTCACAGAGAAGGGCCAGACCTATGATGTTAATGGGCTAATTGAGCTTCACAGCAGACACAATGGCTGAACAGATTGTTGCCACTCCCCCCATGTCAACCCTCATGAGGTCCATGTTTGCAGAAACTTTGATGCAGATGCTGCTGCTGTCAAAGGTAATTCCCTTCCCAACAAACACCAGGGGTGCATCACTTGCATTGCGGCTGCATCTGTAATGAGTTTCCAGGATAACTGGAGGCTCATCTGACTGTTTGGCTACACTCACAAATGAGCCCATGTCCTGTTTCTCGGTCCAACACTTAGGTCTGATGTGGACCTCTGTTTTACTGCTAGCACTTCTTAGGTTCTCAATAATTTCAGCAAATCTGGTTGAGGTCATTTCGTTGGCTGGAGTCTCCATCAGCTGCCATGCCAAGCTTTGCCTTGAAGCAAAGAGAACCCCTTTCTGCCAGGTCTCCTGATTCCCGCTTCCATAAAGCTTTGCCAACACTCCCATCTTCTTTCTCTGCTTTAGGTCATCATATTCATAGAGACCAAGTACAGCACCTTCCGTGGCAGCCTGAGTATCTCCATAGGAATCTACCTCCATGGAAGACAGCTCCAGGTTTTGGACCTGCCTTTGCCGAGCTGCAGTGGTGTCTCTGATGTTTTCTTTGCCTTTGTGCCAGTTCTGCTCATCTTCCCCAGCTGCCCTGTTCCCAAGTCTGACCACCACCATGCTGGGAAGTCCTGGTGCAGACCATAAAAGGTTCGGGTTTTGCAGCCTTCAGAGGTGGTCCAGATATGCTCAAAACATCTCTCAGCTTCCCATTCACCAATTTATTGAAATACTCTCCTGCATTCCTAAACTGTGACACTTCATCTACTTTGTCTCTGGAATGGACTCCTAGAACAAGGCCGTTCATCATGTCTGCAGTGGAGAGACCCTGGACCCAGAGATGCCTCATGACCAGACATTGGAAGGTGACTCCTGAAATAGACATTTTTTGAAAAGGAGAAAATTAATGTAACAGGCAATTAGTGTGACTATGTAATTTTTAATTTTTTACATGAAAGATTTGTAGTCATAGATAAATGGTATCCATGAACAGTGGATGGATGATTTTCTCCCCGAATATATTTTTTTAAAAGATACATTTATTCAGCATCATGATCAGATCTGTAGCAATCAGCAGCATGGGTGCAAATAAAAGGTCTACATTCAAACCCTTTGTTGGAATGCTTTTCACTTTCCACAGAACAGAAACTAAAATAACCTGTTATACAATTAGTCACAAATGCAGCCTCGAGTTTTTTGCCCATGTGCATGAGCATTGTCTAACATATATCTTCTTTGTAGCAAGTAGCTAGGCACTGCCACCACTGTGCTTGGCTGAGTTCACAAATCTGTTCTAACCTATAGCTTCCCTGTCACTTCTCTGGCTCTCATCCCCTGCTAAGCTTTGTTTCCTGGAAGTGTTTAAAACCTTTCGTCACTGTCATAGCTACTGCTGTTGCTGGAGCCACCATAGCTACCTTGATTTCATAGTTTGGTAAAATATTGACCTCTACCGCCATAGAGCCCAGAGCTTCTTCTGCCTCCAAAGTTTCCTCCCTTCATGGGTCCAACATTTGAAGACTGACTGTTGTAATTGCCAAATTCATTATAGCTTCCTCCTCCTTATAGTTGCTTCTATCATTACCAAATCCACTGTAGCCATTTCCACTGCCACCATGTCCACCACAGCTGGCACCAAAGCCACCTCAACCACTGAAGTTTCCTCCATGACTGAAACTGTCATTGCCACCAAAAACCACCTCTATGACCACCACCAAAATTTCCAGAATGACTTTGACCTTTTTGGCTAGATGAAGCACTAACCATCTCCTGCTTCGACAGGGCTTTCCTTACTTCACAGTTGTGGCCACTCACAGTGTGGTATTTTTGAATGACAATTTTATTCACAGAATCATGGTCATTGAAGGTTACAAAAGCAGTGCTCCTTTTCTTTCCACTGTGTTGGTCAGTCATAATTTCTATCACTTCGATGTTTCCATATTGTTCAAAATAATCTTGTAGGTGATGTTCTTCATTATCTTCTTTAATGCTACCAACAAAGATCTTCCTCCCCATTAAGTAGGCACCTGGTCTTTGAGAATCTTCTCTTGAGACAGCTCTCTTTGGTTCCCAAACTCCTCCATCCACTACATGTAGCCTTGCATTCATGGCTATATCCACCTCCTCCATAGTGGTGTAAGTGACAAACTCAAAATCCCTGGAATTCTTGGTGTTTGGGTCTCTCATTACTATGCAGTCTGTGAAAGTTCCCCATTGCTCAAAATGGCTCCTCATGCTTTCATCAGTTGTTTCAAAGCTCAGCACTCTGAGGAAGAGCTTCCATAGCTGTTTGGGCTCTTTGGGAGACTCTGATTTAGACATGATGGCAGTAGGAAGAGAGACTGATGATGCTTCCTACACAGTGTCCCTGAGCAGAAAGGAATAAGCTACTAAGTGTGCTCCTCTTCCCCAATATTTAATGAGTAAATGAGTTTGGGCAGGACTGATGCATTGTCAGCTGAATTCAGTGGAGCAAGAGTAGGCCTGAGCCTGTAAAGAGGTGAATGAGGGAGAGAGTGCAGTGACTATGTAATATGAGGGGCATTATGTGATAAGTAAGATGGTCAGCAGAAAGATGGAGAGTGAAATAAATGGTAGGGACAATTTTAGCATGGTCGTAAGATTATCAGAGCATTAGCATAGGTGAGCTGAAAGAAGAGGGTTATCAGACAGGGTGTTAAATGTTAAAGACTGAATCTCTGAAAGAGATGCCATTGGTGGTGCTTCTGGGGCCTTTGATGTTAGCCATGTTAAATGTTAAGGGGTACATGAGGCTGTTGAAGTTCAGGAAGTCAAGCCATGAAGAGATCATCTTATCTGATGCCTCATGTTTATGCCAATTGAAGTTGTTACAACATGAACTTTAAAGAAGCAGTGGTTTTGAAGAGACAATTTGTTGATAGCAAAAAGATAAGTCAGACTGGTCCTAAGGAACATATGAGAAACTCCTTCATCTACTGGGAGAGGTGTAAGAAGGTAGTTTCCTTTAGGAACCTTCAGGTTTAGATGAGATCAAGAATATGAAGAGAACATTCAGAGGTGATACTGCAAGTATAGGAGCATTTGATGGTTGTGGGCAATGGTCTAGACAATAGTTGAGTGGAAAAGTCTGGTTGCATAGATAGCGGTTAGAGATGAAGGCAGTTTACAGGAAAAGTATAAACTTAAATTATGAAGCAGAATCAACATATACAGTAAATATTTAAATTAAAAATTAGTAAAAGATGCATTGCTTTCAATCCCCCGGAAAACACCTACGCTTTCTTAGAACACACATATTTTGTCATTGTTGGCATTTTCTGAAGGTGTTGTTGAAGTTCTTTTATGTCTTTATGAGATGTGTTAAAAAATAAAGTGAATACTGCCACCTTGTACCATTCAACAGAAAAGTAGGTTTATGAAACATTACAGTGTCCTTATCCACCTTATTCATTACAGCAGACATTTCATGACTCTGACTCTTCCCCAAAGTCAAAATGACCAATAAAGGTAATCAATTTGGATTGATTCGGAGTAGCAAGACAGTACAACGAAAGACAATCATGCAGTAACACTTTCCCCACTACTTCAGAAAACGGCAAGAATATGGGATAAGTGTGCTTGAAATAAAAGCGAGTATTTTGAGGGGAATACATGGCACTACCTTCTTTACTGTAATAAGTTTTTAAAAATTTAAATATTTCATTCTATTTGTTGAGCATGCCTGGTACGTTTGTCTAGGCGGGATGTCTAGACTAATGGGAGAGGTGAGAGGATGTGAGACATGATACCTTGGGCTGAAAGAGGAATGAGAGCCCTTCCAGAGCTGCAGTGCTTAAGCATGGTTAGGTCTGTATTTTTAACACAGTCTCAGCTCAAAATAGTGAGCTCGAAGAGTCTAGCCATGTGGCATATCACAGGAGGAAGAGGTATGTGCACACTTGTGAAACAGCTTAAATGACCAGGTAAAGTAATGTAAAGTAAGTCAGAGGATGTGAGGGGGAGTACATATGCCTCAGATCCAGAGAATGGGTTAATGTTCTGGGTAAATTAAAATGTTATGCTATTAACTACTATGGATGTCACTATGGTCACTTGTAACATGAAGATTATTTCATTATGTATGACTATGAGGAGAAATTATTCTTTTCTGAATATACAAAAGAACTGAAATGTTTTAAGAGTCCCTTCCTTCCTCTATATAATTTTCTTAAACTTATACCTTGATTCTTAACATGTAGAGAGATACATGAGGGTGGGATCAATTAGGGAAAGGGCTGTGAACTTGAAGTAGCTTCTCAGATACATGTCCCTCAAATCACTGGCATCTGCAGGCTGTGTGTTTTGGTCAGATTGGCTTGTGATGACGATCTGATACCCATGTGTTGTAGCTCTATTTATTCATTTTCTTTCATGCCTATGTATTTGTCAATGGCAAATACTCTGAGAGATTTCAGTACTCTGGGTTGTCTATGCTGGAGAACTTTGGGACTCCAGTTTGAGCTGTAAACACTATGATCAAAGCAATGCAAAGAACCTACTGAATCCAAGGAGTTTTAGTTCAAAGCAAAAGGTGAAATTAAAAAGTGAATCATATACATAAAGGCCAAATGGCTCATATTTAAACTTATTGGTCAAAAGTGTTTCTTCCCTGCACAACTTGTGGCCACTCACTAGATTACTGTAAGTTCAGTCACTCTGGAAAAATAATAGAACACAAATCAATGTCATCTTAAACATGGGATGCTCCCTTGGCTTATAGCTTTGCAGCAGATATTAAGATACAGACCAATAGAAGGTAGTGGAAGATGTGACTTCAACTTGAAAAAGTTTGAAGTTCGATGACTAACGTGGAATAATTTCCACCCAGGTCACAGTCAACAAATATTGAAAACCCACAGCAACAAGTGCATAGTGAAAGAGAGACTACTTCTGTTTGCTCTTAGGATTCAATTTGCTGTGCAAATTTAGAATCCAGGAAGACAGGGTAAAAGAGTAGAAGTACCCTGAGATCTTCTCAAAGATCTACTGGACTTGCAAGGGCTTGCTGAGTATCGAATAGACTGACAAACTACCTGTCATTCCTATTTCGTGTGTGTGTGTGTATGTGTGTGTGTGTGTGTGTGTGTGTGTGCGCGTGCGTGTGTGTGTGGTGTTTCTGATATAAAATTGGCTTCACAGAATTAGTTTCCTAAACACATCTTTATGTTTGTGATAAAGAATTTTTTAAACTACATTAGACAGCATTTTATCTGTGTGAACTTCTGTAATTTTTCTTTGGTTCTGTTCATGAAAATTGGCTCATTTAATCTTATGTGTTCTAGAAATTGTAGGGTTGGTTGAGTTTACTTTTTTAAAGTTGACTGTCAGAACCTCAGAGTCAAATTTATGGCCTATCTCTAACAAGTCTATACATTCTATACTACATTACTGCTCATTTCCTTACTGCAAAGCAGAATATGTTAAAGAATCCATCATTCAATCAATCTGTCATTCAGTCATCTTCACAAACAGGTTAAAAGCTAATGGTTCAAAGTGCTTTGCAGCACCATGGAAACTGGGATCAGCGGACAAGTCCTTCTTGGCCCTTCTGAGAGTTCTGTTATCCAAATTTAGAGTACTGGTACTTACTTATATTCAAATTTGCTTCTGTAAAAATCTCAGGATTGCCCAATGCTAGCCTTGTGAGTAGACCAGATTTAGGGTTTGAATTCATTATGATTCCAGCTG
>PVKN010036902.1:0-11347 GCA_004027915.1 Capromys pilorides
CAGTTGTTTTGTTATATTTTGAACCAAATTCATAGTTTTAGTATCTGACATGCATAAGTAATTATTTGTACATGCAATCCTTCACATTTATTACCAATATTAAATCCAAAAAGATAAAGAATTATTTTACATGTAAAATTCCTAATTTTATCTTTTCTTTACATATAGTGACTTTCTGATAAAAATTTGACGAGTGGAGGAATGCTTTGGGCCACCCAACTTCCCTCTCATTAAAACCTTCAGAGTTGTTGTAGAAGGAGAGGAAAGAGAAGAATAAAAAGAATTGTGATGTGCTGAGTACACAGACCCACTCTCTACACGGAGGGTAATCATTATGCACCGCAAGTATGCACTAAAAACTCAAAATTGAAAAAGCTTCTTGGGCATCATCTTCTCTAAAATGGCTTCTGCTGCCTGAGTCATTTTTCTAATTGCTTTTCCTCCACTCACTGTTATGATGATATGCAGAGCACAGGCATTGTGACTTCAGTTGTCTAGTCCTGTCTTCTCTGCTTACCTCCCTTTGCAACGGGACTTTGTTCCCAGATGCTCCCAGCCTGGTTATGCTGTTTCCGCATGATTTTGCAGCCATGCCTTAGGCTTCTGGCTGGCAGCAAACCCAGCAGGTGGTGACTTCCTGCTTTCTGTTGCTCTCTTATTCTAGCCTACAACCAAATTTTCAGCTAATTTTTCATTTCTGCATACCTTCTAAGAATAAAGTAGTACATGCCATTACATTTCCTGGATGATGACTAATACACATTAGTGTACCTATTTTTTTTTTAACCATATTACTCTTTTGTTATTTTTTTTTAAAGAAGAAAAAATAATAAATAGTAAAAGAAAACCAGTAGAAATGGTTGAGAATTTTGCTAATGAAAATGATAGGAATTCAACAATGGTTGTTGTATTGCATTTTGCTTTCAGGTATAGAAATAGGCTATTTGTTTTTTAAAATTTTTATTTTTTAAAGAATACAAAATAGTTAAAAAAAACATTAGATATGATACAAAATTTCACTAAACAAAGTAACTGGAATTCAATAATGGCTGCTGTATTGCATTATGTTATCTTCAAATTAGTTATTTAGGTTACCAGATATAAACATACAAAATTGGTTAAAAAGTTACTCAAAAAATTAAAATGAAGAAAAAAAGTGTTAGCTGTGAGAAATGCTAGGAAAAATTACAGCGTTGTGAAGCCTACAGAGGGAACATTTTTATCTCATCGGAGAAAAAAATAGTGTAGCAAAAATCGCCAGTAAAATGAAGCAAAAATAAAATTAGAAAAATAAATGTGGCCTCAAGCTCTACTAGGTCAGGGATCGTTTTAGTTACCTTCATCACAGCATGAATAAATGAAGGAATGTATGATTAAACAAACACAAATGCCATGTTTCTTTTCAAAATTGAATTTTAGAGGTCCTAGAGCTAGCTCAGAGGCATAAGCACCTACCTGGCAAGAACACGGACCTGCGTTTGATTTCCAGCCCTGGCATACTCTGTGGGCCCCTGAATCCCGAGCCTGCAGTGCCAACACTGGAATCTCAGACTTGGGGTGCATTTGTGAGACTGAGATGAGAGGATCACTGTAGATTTGAGACCAGCCTGGGGTCTACAAAAGTGGGCCCAAAGCCAGCCTGAACTCTATAGCGAGACCCTGTCTCAAAAAAACTGGATTTTTAAAATATTTATTTATTTATTTTTATGTTTTTGTATTTTAGGGAAGGGTTTACAGGAACAGAGTGTTCAGGGTCTCACTACTAGACTGGACTCGTAGTGATCTGCCTGGGGCAAACGCCTGGCCTCTGTGCCTGCTTATAGGCACTTTGTCTGCTGAGCTGTTTGGCTGGCCCTCAAAATTGAATTTTAACCCTGTAGACCCAGTACTAAATACATTTAGAAAATTGAATTTTAAACTTCTTTTTTGGTACTGGGTATATGAGGCTAATACATTAATTGATATTTATCCTATTTTCTCTTAGATTAATTTAAATTATTTCTTCACAGTGGGCCCATGCTCAAGAGCATGCACTTTGTAGGTGAATAGTTCTGAGTTTTTTGCTGTGTATAACCAGTGTGCCACTGGACATATCATGTAATTAACTGCAGCTCAGTGCTCTCTGTACAATTCAGGAGCTAACACTGAATTCACAAGAAGTCTGTTAAATAAGAAGTCCTTAGCATGAAATGTGGCATATTGAAAATGTGCAATTGAGCTCTCTCTGTACATTATATGTATATGTACATACACAGACAACATATAAATACATACTTGTATATAACATGACTCTGCATATAAATGTACAGAAATGCATACTGAATGTAATTCATATTTAATATTTGGAGTTAACAGCTTAAAACCACATATTTAATTGTATTTTATACAACATGCATTTTTTTTTCTTCAGAGATCTTTTCATCCTTACATCAGTCACAAAGGGAATGTGAGATGTAGAACCAGAAGTCTGGGATTTCAGTTCAGGTCGACAGTCCACTGTCCATGAGGCTGGTTCTCTTTGTGATTCTATCTTCTTATTTGTAAAATGGTGATGCTGATATCTACACTCACCTTATATACCTGACTTGGCCAAGGAGAGGAAAACATGGAAGGTATCAAATAGTGTTGCTAACATTATGTGAATATTTACTATTACGTATTAAAATATTTAAGGAATTTATGTTATCTCTACAAGTTGTTTTGCTTTTTCAGAGATAATATCTCAAAAGAATCAGATTATCAGAGACTTCAGAGAAAATAAAATCACAGAGAAAACTTTTATTGGAAACGCAATGATTAATAATCTGTTAAAATGTCTATAGCAAGAAAATAATAAAAATCCAAGACATGAGTTTAATGGAGGCAATGGTGTGGAACCCACAGCATTTTTCCTAGGTTTTAGTCAATGACATGTCAGACTTATTATGCTTGATTCATTGGGTTTCAGAATCTGAAGCTGAGGATTGCACTTTCTGTAACCAATCGTGAAAGAACAAATGATGCTATAAATGGACAGCTCAGCATCTTCATTGCTTTGAAGCTCAGGTCACTGAGACACTGTTAGCATTGGGAAGTGTTGGAGATCTTGGTGTTCTGGCCTGGGAGCTCACTTATTTGTTTCTGGGGTATATAGCACATAGCAAGCACTCAACAATCAATGTTTGTTAATAAATATCATTTACCTCTTCTTGGATGCTTGTTTGGGAGCAATGTGGGAAGGGTATAAATTCATAACAAATACTCTGTACAGTAATTCACTGCAATTTACTTTGAAATGTATCAAAAGTAAAAGGCCAAATGATGGAGTAAGAGCAAGACAGATACATGTTGAAGTAAATATTGCCAAATGTTAAATATATAATTTAGGTGGTAGGTGTGTGTGTGTTGACTGTATAGTTTTGTAAATATTACCATTACAATGAAATACTTATAAAACTATAATGAAATTAGAACTATACTATGGGTAAAACAATTAGCTGATTTTTCTGCTGCTTTAAAAATTTTAGTAGAGTTGCAATAGATGTGTATCAGTGGGAGAGCACTTGCCTAGCATGTGTAAGACCTTGGTTTGATCTACATTGCTCCAAAAGTATAAATGAACTAGACACAGAAGGACAAACGCTACCAGGTCTCACTTATGTGAAGAATCTAAACCAGTGATACTCACAAATACAAAACAGAGTACTGATTGCCAGGAGCTGGGAGGTGGAGAGCAAGCCCATATTAACCAAAAGGTACAAAGCTATGAAAGCGGAGTAAGTCTTAGAGATCCACTGCACAGTATATTGAGTGTGGTTCACAATATTGCATTTATAGTTAAGCATATAGTTTCTCTTAATGAAAAATATTAAGGAGGGTAGAAGAAAATTTCAGGAGGTGATGAATGTGCATATGTTGAATAGGAACAGATGTCAAGAGTATGTCAAGAATAGCTCCATGAAATAGTTTCTTAAAAATATCATAAAATTGATAAAAACTGTGGTATAGCCAAACAGTATAAGTAAAACGAATGTGAAGTTGCCATCTTTGTTGTTGTCCTCCTCTTTCATAGTATAGCAACTAGAAAGGAGTCTGCATGCTGCTGTGACAGCTTAATCCCTAGATTCTAGTGACCTAGGGTGACACAGTGGATTCTTTGTCCTATCCAAGACTAGCTGAGTCTGAGTCGGAGGTTGGCCATAGAACTCAGCCTGAAAAACCTTTGCCTTTTGTAGTGCCACCAGCCCCTAATCTCAAAAAATTAAATAGGAAAGGAAACAGAACATAGAGAGTAACAGAGCAGTTTTCAGACTGGTGAGTAAATTTTTTAATGTATTTAAGAAGTAGAGGAGAGCTTGGTATTGGTGAACACTAGGTAAGTCTTTATACAAAGATTAAGGATGAAGTAGAGTCTTCAAATTCCACTATATTTTCTTCCATCAAACAAGCATAAATCATTATGCTTGCGAATTCTGCATGTTTATACAATTTTAAAACACAAGACCTTGAACAACAAGTGATACACTGACACATTGAAGTGGCCAAATGTTAGTTTTCTCATTTGCGTATTTGGATGATGTGATATCATTACATAATCTGAAAACTTTTCCATAGATCAGAAATGTTCAGCATCTACTTTGTACCTGAATGTACCTAAAATCTGTAGCCAGAGAAATAACAGACATGGATCTTTCCTTCAAGGTATAATAATGTAAAACCAACAGGTGTAAGTTAGAGAATAATTGTTATAACAAATGCAACTGAAAGCTTGTCATAGACAGTCTGAATCAAATAGCAGTCAAAAAAAATAAAAGGCACATGAATCAACAGTAGGAATAATGGTATTGACCATGAGGGAAGCTGAAGCTAACACTGTGCTTACTTATACAGAATGTTATGAGTCCTTGATAGATACAGTGGTCTCTCAGTGCACAAACTTATTTCATTCCACCATATTAGAAAAGATGGCAGTGTTCCTGTCCATGCAGGAAAGATTGGTCATGTATGTCAGCTAACATCAAATTCACAAAAAGAAAAACCTTGCCAAATGCTTCTGTTTGTGAACAAGGGCATTGACAAAAAAGTGTTTGTGAACTGAGGTACCACTATATTCCATCAAACAATGTCCCTATCAGTCTTGTGAAGTTGGCACCATCATTGATAAACTTCATGGAGAAAGAGTGATTTGAGCTTGGCTGCTGACAGTTGGTGGTATTAAACAAGAGGAAAGACTGGAAGGAAGCCCTCACAGAAAGACAGTAGTGTGTCTACAAGTTTTAGAAACATGAACAATCAAGTTCTGTGAATGGGCTAGAAGGAGACAAGGAAATAAAGGCCTAGCTCAGGAGAAAAATGACTTGGATATGACAGTAGAAAACCATAAGAGAACTTAGTTTTTGCATTTTCCTGGATCATCTATGTAAATGATAGAAGTCCAACTTGAAATAATATAAAATCTTGGTAATATTGTAAATCATGTCTGCGATGAGAAATGATGAATAGGAATGAAACAGTAGCATGATTTGTTCCTGTCATTTCTTAACGTTTGTTAAGAGTAGAGAATAGAACAGTAGTAAACTCAGTCAGAGCACATCTTTATTTGAGGAGCTTGGGGCAGTAACGAAGTTACAAGGCTGAATTTTGCAAGACTGTTTTTACCCTTGATGTCAAGTGCAAGTTTGAGGGATTTTGACAACCACATTCCATTAGGCAATTCACTAGAAAGACATAACTCATTTAAAGCTATTACATCTGTGATCATGCTTAATTATGGAAAAAGAATGCAAGTCAAAAGCAGAGAAAGGAAAAAATGTTGTAGGGAATTGTCCTAAGGAGCTTCAGATGTGGAGCTCCCATTGCTTCTCCTCACTGAGAGTTACTTTTCCTAATTGTTGGTGTGAAAACACAGTGCAATGTTGGAATATTTATAATACTGCTAAGCAGAGAGGCTCACCTCAGCCCGGGTATTTGTCCGGAGTCACACTTACTCCATCAAATAGTATGATGGAGCACTTGTTCATATGGCTGATCTCGGCTTCATGCCATCTAATACGGTGTATAAAGATCCCTAGCTAGGTTAGTCTTTCTGGTGTGGACAACCCATACCCTAAACCACACTATTTGACTATATAGCAAGCAGAGACACTCCTGCAAAGAATAACATTCTAATGGTCTGAAGATTATCTCCCAGAAGCCAATGACAAAGGCCAGACTTCAGTGAAAGCCAAATTCTTTATACACAGTGACAACCTTGGTTTCCCAATCAAGGAAGACCAGTTCCAAAAGACTCTCAGAAAAAATAAATTTCGTTGTCATTATAGTTGGAAATAAGTTGCTTTATGTCTTCTTTACAAAAAAAAAAAAAAGAAATTAAATCTCTCTTAAAAAAGAAATTTAAATCACACAAGTTTTGATGTGACATACCTTTATTAAAGTTAGTTCAGTGTATTTAAAAATTTTCATTGTGATTTTCTATTTATGGTATTGATTATTGTATTGTTTCATGTCTAATTAGATTTCTATAATTAATTCACGGTTTAAGTGCATTGTAATCAGAGAACAGACTTTGTAGGATTTCAAATTTGCTGAATCTTGCCTTGCAGATTGACGTTTGGGTTATTTTGTAAATATTCCAAGAACATTCTAAAAAAATACATATTCCGCAGCTCCTGGACATTGTTCTTTATAATTGCCAATTTAGTCAAGTTGACTTATAGATTGTTCAATTCTTCAATACCTTTACTGATTGCTAGCTTCTTTCTGTTACTAATCAAGGTGTGTTAAATTTTCCAACTGTGATTAAAGATTGGTCTATTGCTCTTTTAAGTTCTTTTGGAAGTTTAGTTTTCTTAAGAGTGTTAAAGACATTTCTGCTGTATATATTTGGTGGTTATGTTGTTAGATATATATTTTAGATTGACATGTGTTGAAATGACTTCCTTCCTCTATAAAAATATTGTAACCATGAAGTCTATTTGTCTGATAATAATAGTGTCATACTAGTATTTGCTTTGTGTCTGCATTATAAATCTTTCTCTATTCTTTGAGATTGTCTATTTTCTTATTTTTAATGCTCGTCATTTGCCTTAATTTTTAAATTCAGCATAAAAAAATATTTTAAATTAATTAATTATTTTTTTGAGACAGGGTCTTTCTATATAGTCCAGAGTGACCTTAAACTTGCAGCGATCCTCTACCTCAGCCTCCTGAGTGCTAGGATTATAGGAGTGTGCCTCCATTCCAGAATCTAGTCTTTGTCTCTTAATGAGGGCAGTAAGACCCAGCACCAGGCCCATCAGGTGAGACCTCCTCCGGCCCGCTGCCAGTGCAGCCTATCACCCAGTGCCAGACCTGCCAATGCGCAGCCTGTCATCCAGTGCCAGGCCCACCAGGTGAGACCTCTAGCCCACCGCCAGTGCTGTCTACCATCATCAGCCAGTGCCAGGCCCACCAGGTGAGACCTTTTTGGCCCGCTGCCAGTGCAGCCTATCACCCAGTGCCAGGCCTGCTGCCAGTGCAGCCTGTCATCCAGTGCCAGGCCCACCAGGTGAGACCTCCAGTCCACTGCCAACACTGCCTACCATCATCAGCCAGTGCCAGGCCCACCAGGTGAGACCTCCTCTGGCCCGCTGCCAGTGCAGCCTACCATCATCAGCAAGCACCAGGACCACTAGCCTATCACTCAGTGCCAGGCCCACCAACCTATGACTGAGAGCCAGGCCCGCCAGCTGAGACCTCCTGCCCACCGCCAATTCAGCCTATCACCCAGTACCAGGCCTGCCAGGTGAGACCTCCTCCAGCCCATCGTCAGTGCTGCCTACCATCACCAGCTAGCACCAGGCCCGCTAGCACAGCCTATCACCCAGTGCCAGGCCTGCCAAGTGAGACCTCCTCCGGCCCACTGCCAGTGCAGCCTACCATCATCAGCAAGCGCCAGGCCCACCAGCCTATCACCCAGGGCCAGGGCAACTAAACCTATCACCCAGAGCCAGGCCCGCCAGGTGAGTGAGACTCCTCTCCCCTGGCCTACAAGCAGCTCAACTGACCCAGTAGCCCCGACTGAAGAGCAACCTGAGGGCATGCAGTCCTTCATCAAAGATCACAGCTACTCAGAATGATACAGACAAGGAGCAAAATGCAATCTCAGGTCCCAAGCCCACCTGAAACAAATACAGAAGACACTACCAAACAAGAAAATGGGAATCATGCAGCCGAAATCTCTGAATTTGTAGCATCTGAAGTAAACAAACAAATGCAGAAACATACAGAGGAACTCGGATTGGAGATAACCTCTGAAGTTAAAAAAAGAAATCTTTGAATTACTAGAGACTGACGTTAAAAAACAGCTGCAGAAAAGCATAGAGGGAATCAGATCAGAAATAATCTCTGAAGTTGAAAAAGTCATTTCTAAATTAATAGCATCTGAAGTAGAACAACTGCAGAAAGGTAGAGAGGAAATGAGAGCAGATATAACCTCTGAAATAGAAAAAGAAAGGATAACTGTAATGGAAGATTTAATAAATGCATCTAAAGAAGACATTGATAAAAAATTAGAGGAGATTAGAAAAATGATGGACTCCATGAATGAGCAATATAGGAAAGAAATAGACCACATGAAACAGGTTCAAGGAGATATCCAGGAAAATAAAATCTCAATCAGAAGCTCGTAAAACCATATGAACAAAAGTGAAGACAAGATTTCAGATCTTGAAGACAAAGTCACAGCTACTGAAAAGGTAAGAAAGGATCTCTTAAAAACACCCAGGATGCAGGAAAAAGTAATTCAACATCTGCAAGATGATGCAAAAATGAACAATGTGAGATTAATAGGCATAAATGAGAAAGAAGGAGTCAACACAAATGATATAAAAAGAATATCGGCAGAAGTAATAGCAGAAAACTTCCCAAAGATGAGACAACCATCAGACATTGAGTAACTGAAGCATACAGAAATTCAAATAACGTCAACCCAACTAAAAACACATCCAGACATGTAATAGTCAAGATCCCAGAAATCCAGCAGAAGAATAATATACTAAAAACTACTAGAGAAAAGAAACAGATTGCATTTAAAGGAAAACCCATCAGAATAATGGCAGACTTCTCTTCACAAACCACGAAGTCAAGAAGAACATGGAGCAGAGTGCTTCAAGTCCTCCATGAAAATAAATTCCAGTCCAGACTACTGTACCCTGCAAAACTATCTTTCAAATATGAGTGAGAAATGAAATACTACCATGACAAGGAACAACTAAAGAATTTCATGATGTCAGAGCCAACCCTACACAGACTATGTAAAAATACTTTTGAGGGAGACCAAAATGACTTCGTCTATACAAATGAGTCCAGAAAGAACTCAGCAAACATGGCAATCAATTAAACATTAGATAAAGGAGTAATCAGCAGTAAGCAAAAGACATGTCAATCATAAGTCAATATATTTCAATTATAACTGTCAATGTAAATGGACTCAGTTCTCCTATTAAAAGAAATAGGCTGGAACAGTGGATAAGGAAGCAAAATCCAACAATATGTTGTATACAAGAAACACACTTAACTCATAAAGAAACTTATAGGCTGAAAGTTATAGGAATGAAAATAATATTACATGCCCTAGCACCTAAGACAAAAACAGGGGTAGAAATCCACTTTGCAGACAGTCTAAACTTCAAACCAAGACTGATCAAACGAAATAAAGGCCAATATATACTGGTTAGGTGACAAATTCAAGATGAAGGGGTAACATTCATAAATATGTATGACCCAGCACGGGAGCACCAAGTAATATAAGACAAATCTTAAAGGACATGAAAAATCTAATATCAAAATACCACAATCTTAACAGGAAATCTTAATACTCTTTTATCCCAGAAAGATAGGTCAACCAGACAAAAAATTAGCAAAGAAGCAGCGGAAATGAACCAGAGCTTGGAACAACTGGACTGAATGGACTTACAAAGAATGTTCCACACAACTGCTTCTGATTACACATTCTTTTCTGCTGCACATGGGACATTTTCCAAAATTAACCACATATTAGTGCACTGGTCATACTTAAGTATATGCAAGAAAACAGAAATCTTATCATGTATATTATCTGACCACAATGCAATGAAACTGGAAATTAATGACAAAAGAAATCACAGCAACCCCAGAAATACATGAAAATTAAACAACACCCTTCTTAGCAAACAGTGGGTTACAGATGACATTAAACAAGAAATTAAATAATATTTAAACTTTAATGAAAATTCAAACACAACCTAATGGAATTTATGGGATGCAATGAAAGCAGTTCCTAGAGGGAAACTTATAGCCCTGAACGCACACATTAAGAAAACCCGAATGGGAACAAATAAATACTCTTATCCAGCACCTAAACCAACTAGAAAAGGAAGAGCAAAAAGAACCCAAAGCCCAAAGACAGGAGAAAATCATAAAGATTAGATTCAAAATTAACTCAATCTAGACAAAGAAAACAATACAAAGAACTAATGAATCAAAAAGCTGGTTCTTTGAAAGAGTAAATAGAATGGTGCTGGAAAAACTGGCTCTCTACATGTCGAAAACTAAACCTTGACCCAAGTCTATCACCATGCCCCCTGAACTAAAGTCGAAATGGATTAAAGATCTAAATATCCAAAAAGAAACATTGAATCTCCTGGAAGAGAAAGTGGGAGAAAACCTTGAAGACATCGGGGTAGGCAAAAAGTTCATGGATAAAAATCAAAATACACGTTTAACGCTTGAAAGGATCAACAAATGGGACCTCATCCAGCTGACAGTTTTTCATGTCAAAAGAAATTACCAACGGAGTGAAAAGACAACCCACAAATTTTGAAAAGATTTTAACTAATAAGTATTCTGACAAAGGTCTTCTTTCTAGAATTTATAAAGAACTAAAAACCATTAGGGTCCCAAAATTCAAAGATCCAATCCAGAAATGGGCATCTGAGATGAACCCAAACTTCTCAGAGAAAGAAATTCAACAAGCCTATAAATACATGAAGAAATGCTCCACATTGCTAGCCATTCGTGAAATGCAAATCAAAACAACACTTAGATACCATCTCACCCCAGAAAGAATGGCTACTATAAAGAAATCAACAAACAAGTGTTGGAGAGGCTGTGGGGAAAAACGAAGCCTTCTGCACTGCTGGTGGGAATGCAGACTGGTACAACCATTATGGAAAGCAGTGTTGAGACTCCTTAAAAAACTAGAACTGGAAATCCCATTCAATCCAGCTATTCCCCTACTGGGAATTTTCCCAGAAGAACTGAAAACATCATACCATAGTGATATTTGTGCACCTATGTTCATAGCAGCACAATTTGTGATAGCCAAATCTTGGAAACAACCAAAATGCAT